>CP094631.1:11333801-11518239 GCA_023657505.1 Camelina hispida | reverse complement strand
AACACCACAAACAACAATTGAGATGCGTAAGTATTATCATAAATACTTAGTGAGGTCGTCCTCCCATCTACTGGTTTATACACACAAGCATATGAGACCCTCAAGTTAAGCAAAACAAACAATACACAACAATTCATCAAACCAGGAAAAACAAGTCTCGGATGAGACCAGTGTCGACCGACGCTTAAACCGGTGTCGATCGATGCTGTGAACCCTAGTGTCGACCGATGCTTGAAAGGTGTCGATCGATGCTGATACAACAGTGTCGACCGATGCTCAAAAGGTGTCGATCGATGCCATACCTGCAGACGCGAACTGCACGAACACGAACGACGAATCCCGATTCCAATCATCCCGATTTCGTTCCCAAACTCACCCAAATGACACACAAACCTAAGGGAAACTCGAAAACAACATACCCAAGCAACAAACACCACAGAAAGACAAGGAAACAGCCAAACAAAAGAGATCTCATGCTTAGATCAACCATGGTAAAGCACTCACCTCAAGAACAAGAAGATTGGATTGAGAAACGTGGAAAACAACACCTCCAGAAGCTCCCTTCGTTTCCAGCAACAGCTAACCCTCCTACAGCCTCAGATCTCTCCAAAATCTCCAAGAACAAGCCCAGAAATCTCAGAAACGTTTTTCTCTCTTTTCTCTCTTTCTTTTCACTCAACGGCGACCAAAAATGAGACTCTGAAACCCTTATTTCGTCCTTAGACGCTTATAACACGATTTAGGGATTTAATTGAACCAAACCGAACCAACCAGCAATTAAAACAAACCCGACTAAACCGGAACACACGGTGTCGATCGATGCCCCCAAGGGTGTTGATCAACACCCACACCAAAATTACAAAAATTGGTTTCCAAAAATAGAAACCCAAACTATTTCTCTTCTTCCCATGACAACCACAGTCAACATAAAGAAAAATACTCATCTTATTAACCTCAAAAAATGTCATAATCGTTACAATCTCAACGAAAAATATATCAGAAAACAAAAATACAACAATCGGAGCCATCAACCCGCATCCTGAGCACCAGCTCATCCTGATACTTAGTCGCACAACCAACCACCCCTAAGCGACCAAATATCAAGAGAGATGGGCTGGAATACTCCGTACCCGCTCCAGCCACGGACTACAGCTGACCCAGCTAGACAAGCTCAAGTCGCAGTCTGCTTCTCAAACCACTTCTTAAACCTTGCCTTCATCCTCGCCTCGGGCTCCCAAGTCTGCTCCTCTACTCCATCACAGTCCCACAGGACTCTCATCAAAGGAATCTTTTCTTCCGAAGTTCCTTGACTCTCCTCTCGAGCACCCTCAATGGCCTCGCCTCTAATCATGTTAGGCTGAAGATCCTCAGGAATCTTAGCCAATAACTGATCACCCTCATGAAGACACTTCCTTAGCATCAACACATGAAATACTTTGTGGAACGCACGCATAACCTCAGGCAACTCCAGCCTATATGCCACTGGTCCCACCCTCAACCACTCTGAACGGACCCATGTACCTCGGACTCAACTTAGTCTCTGTCAATGACCTGTTCGGACCCCGCAACATGGCCATCTTGAGGTACACTCTATCACCAACCTGAAACTCAAGATCCTTTCTCCTCTTATCAGCATATCTGTCGATCCTGAGCCTCCTTCATGTTAAGCCTCAAAACCCGAATCTTCTCCGAGATCTCCTGAACAAAATCTGCACCAAATATGCTCCTCTCCCCACCTGAGTCCAACATAATGGTGTACGACACGGCCTCCCATACAAGGCCTCATAAGGAGCCATCCCAATACTAGCCTGGTAGCTGTTGTTATAAGCAAACTCCAACAAGCTCAAGTGATCTGCCCAATGACCACCCTAATCCAGCACACACATCCTCAATAAATCCTCCAAAATCTGGATCGTCCTCTCTGACTGACCGTCCGTCTGAGGATGACAGGCTGTACTCATATGCACCTTCGTGCCCATCTCCGCCTGAAATGCCCTCCAGAACACCGAAGTGAACTTGGAATCTCTATCAGACACAATACTAGCAGGCACACCGTGCAATCTGACTATCTCCCTCACGTACTTCTTGGCCAAAACCGCTGCTCCATCAGTTTTCTTGATGGCCAGAAAATGTGCTGACTTAGTCAAACGGTCCACAATGACCCAAATAGCATCAAATGTCCTCGATACAGGCAAACCTACCACGAAATCCATCGTGATCAAATACCACTTCCACTCCGGAATGGGTAAACTCTGTAATAATCCACCAGGAACCTGATGCTCTGCCTTCACCAGCTGGCAAGTATCACACTTCGCCACCCAGTCGGCTACGTCCTTCTTCATCCCGACCTAGTGATAATACCGCTTGAGGTCACGGTACATCTTGGTCGCCCCTGGATGTATAAAGAACTTTCTCGAATGAGCCTCTCTCAGTATTTCCTGCCTCAAATCCTCACCCTTGGGCACACAGATCCGAACATGCACAAGGATAGTACCATTAGCAGAAACCTGATACTCTGCACCCGCAGCCTTAGAGGCATTCACCAGTCCCTCATCGCTCTGCTGAGCTAACCTCACTCTGCTCAACAAATCCGCTCTATCAGCTGCCTCCAAACCCAAAGGTTCCTGTGAGATAGCACACAAACTCAACGCACTAATCTCACCTACCAACGCCTCCAAATCCTGCTCCTGAGCCGAAGCCACCCGCTTCCGACTCAAGGCATCTGCAACCAAGTTAGCTTTACCAGGATGGTAAGCTATGTCCAGATCATAATCCGCTACCAACTCCATCCAACGCCTCTGCCTCAAATTCAGCTAAGGCTGAGTAAAAATGTACTTCAGACTTTTGTGATCTGTAAATACATGTACCTTCCCACCATACAGATAGGATCTCCAAATCTTAAGAGCAAAGATCACTGCTGCCATCTCCAAATCATGAGTAGGGTAATTAGCTTAATGCTTCCGCAACTGCCGCGAAGCATGGGCTATAACTTTCTCCTGCTGCATAAGTACACAACCCAACCCCACTCTAGAAGCGTCTGTGTACACAATATAAGACTCGTCCTGCTCAAGCAGTGCTAACACCGGCGTGGTAGTCAACATCTGCTTGAGACTTGCAAAACTTGCCTCACACTCTGGTGACCACAAAAAAGGGACATTCTTCCCTGTAAGCTTAGTCATCGGCTGAGCCATACTTGCAAAACCCCGAACAAACCTTCTGTAGTAACCTGCTAACCCCAGGAAACTCCGAATCTTAGTGGCAATCTGCGGCCTCGGCCACTCCCTGATGGACTGAATCTTCTCTGGATACACTGAAACTCCTTCTGCAGAAACAATGTGTCCTAAGAACCCCATCTCACGCTGCCAGAAACTGCACTTGCTTAACTTAGCAAATAACTTCTGCTCCCGCAGCTTCTCCAACACTGCTCTCAAATGTACTGCATGCTCCTCAGGACTCTTAGAATATACCAGGAAGTCGTCGATGAAAATGATGACTGACACGTCCAGAAACTCCTGGAACACGCTGTTCATCGATCTCATAAACGCAGCTGGCGCATTTGTCAACCCAAACGGCATCACCACAAACTCGTAGTGCCCATATCTCGTCCTGAAGGCTATCTTCCTCACATCTGCCTCATGTATAGGAATCTGATGATATCCTGATGCCAAATCGATCTTGGAGAACCAAGTAGCACCCCTCAACTGATCCAACAACTCATCAATCCTCGGGAGAGGGTACTTGTTCTTCACAGTAACTCGGTTTAAACACCGATAGTCAATACACAACCGAAAACTCTCATCCTTCTTCTTAACAAACAGCACCGGAGCTCCCCACGGTGAACAACTACGACGGATAAAACCCTTACTCAACAAATCCTCCAGCTGCTTCTTCAGCTCTGCCATCTCTGCTGGAGCCATCCTGTAAGGAGCCTTGGATAACGGCATTGTCCCCGGTTCCAACTCAATAGTAAAAGGATCCGACCGAGATGGTGGTAAACCCTGCAATGACTGGAACACATCCTCAAAGTCCTCCACCACCGGAATACCGCTAACCGTAGACTTCCCCACTGACTCTGGCATGGATATAGTAACCAGATAAGCCTCACGGCCCTTCTCGATCATCTTCCCAGCCTGAACGGCTGAGATCACGAGACTCCCGAAGTCGGTCTAATACCCTGAGAAACCAACTTTCCTCCTGGACGCTCAAACTCCACTCTACCTCGATAGCAATCCAAATGCATCCTATGCCGATGCAACCAATCCATCCCGAGAATGACATCATACAACTCCACTGGACTGATAAGCAAATCCGCTGGCCATGCCTCTCCTGCGATCTGGATATCAACCCCTCCAGTTCGTCCAATGACCCTCAAGAACTTGTCTCCCGCAACTCTGACTAATCCCGTACGCTCACCAGGATCCCCTCTGATCCCCGCACTCTCAGCACACTCCGGAGTAATGAAGCTATGAGAAGCTCCAGAATCAAACATAACATGGGACTTAAACCCGCCCACCAACAAGGTCCATACACAAACCTCATGTGTTGAGAACCTAACACTTGACCACAAGCATAAAACAAATATAATCTGAACTATTGAATTGACCAAGTTCGAATCTCAGAAGTTATACATGTGATCGCTCCTGCACTAGTGCCACCGGGCTCCTGGGTCGAGTACACCTGAGACGTTGGCTCGATCTAACCCACCGGCTGCACACTGTGCTGCACAGCCTGCTGCATCCCTGGCTTAGCTCCAGCCTGCAACACTGCTACTGCCCTCTGCTGCAACTTGGGACAACGAGCCAACGAAAGAAAAATATCCTCCATCCACTCTCTCCACTCATCCGCTACACTCGGATCGGTACTTCCTGAGAAATACCCTGCTCCCACATGCCGCAGCTGCTCCATCGTCCGCACATACTGAGCATCCACTACCTCGGCTCCCGGCTGCACACCTGCGTGCAAACTCGCTGCAGGCTGCACCACTGGAACCTGTCCACCACCCACTGGCGGCACTACTGGATCCTGCCCACTAACCACTGGCGGCACTACTGGATCCTGCCCACCGACCACTGGCGGCACTACTGGACCCTGCCCACCAACCACTGGCGGCACAACTGCTGGAAGTCGCTGCAAAACCTGAGCTAGCAAGTCCATCAAGACATCCTCCCTGCCTGGAGCACCTCCTGCTACAACCCCCACACCCGGGGCAATACCGTGACCGACACCGGGCCCATCCGCCCTGCCGTCACCCAAACCAGCCTGGTCTCCAGACACACTAGGATGAACCTGTGACTCCGCCACCTCCTCACTGGCCATGCTCTGGGTCACACTCACACTGGCCTCAGGAACCTGACATCGTCCCCGACAACGACCACGACCACGCCCACGACCACGACCACGACCGCGACCAACAGCATCCTCACCTCTAACCATCTGTATCATCCAAGAACAGAAGGCTAAGCAAACAATAATTCTAATACACAAAGACACAACTTACCGTGGAATCACAATCAGGCTCGAAGAGGATGTTCTAGGACTTCATGCCACACACAATTGACCAACTCAGACAATCAATCATAGCATGGAATCCTAAACATCAACAGCAAAAGCACAATGAACCCTAGACCTAGAACCGTAAGGGCTCTGATACCAAAATGAAACAACCCTTTTTTTTAATACCTTAATTTACTAGTGGTCCCATACCCACTAACATCCTAACAACAATCAATAACCGCGGAAAACCAAATAAAACAAATTCCATTAAACCAAGAGAATTCCAACAATCAAAACCAATACATAATCCAACAAATAACCAAAAGCTAACATCCTACAATGTTCCATCAACTCAATACTAGCAACCTAGCAATAGCTAGACCACAATCAATCAAGCCTCTAGAACATCCCTTCATCATCGCCTTGATTCCACGATCACAGTTTTCCTTTACCTGCACACCACAAACAACAATTGAGATGCGTAAGTATTATCATAAATACTTAGTGAGGTCGTCCTCCCATCTACTGGGTTATACACACAAGCATATGAGACCCTCAAGTTAAGCAAAACAAACAATACACAACAATTCATCAAACCAGGAAAAACAAGTCTCGGATGAGACCAGTTTCGACCGACGCTTAAACCGGTGTCGATCGATGTTGTGAACCCTAGTGTCGACCGATGCTGATACAACAGTGTCGACCGATGCTCAAAAGGTGTCGATCGATGCCATACCTGCAGACGCGAACTGCACGAACACGAACGACGAATCCCGATTCCAATCATCCCGATTTCGTTCCCAAACTCACCCAAATGACACACAAACCTAAGGGAAACTCGAAAACAACATACCCAAGCAACAAACACCACAGAAAGACAAGGAAACAGCCAAACAAAAGAGATCTCATGCTTAGATCAACCATGGTCAAGCACTCACCTCAAGAACAGGAAGATTGGATTGAGAAACGTGGAAAACAACACCTCCAGAAGCTCCCCCTTCGTTTCCAGCAACAGCTAACCCTCCTACAGCCTCAGATCTCTCCAAAATCTCCAAGAACAAGCCCAGAAATCTCAGAAACGTTTTTCTCTCTTTTCTCTCTTTCTTTTCACTCAACGGCGACCAAAAATGAGACTCTGAAACCCTTATTTCGTCCTTAGACGCTTATAACAAGATTTAGGGATTTAATTGAACCAAACCGAACCAACCAGCAATTAAAACGAACCCGACCAAACTGGAACACACGGTGTCGATCGATGCCCCCAAGGGTGTCGATCGACAACCACACCAAAATTACAAAAATTGGTTCGCGGATGTTACAATTACACATAATGATAGCAACATCCCTTCTTAAACTAAACATGTGATATTTGGTTGACTTAAGCTTCCCACTTGTCTCAAACTCGCCAACGTCTCTTTGAGGAAGGATCTAGATGTTCCTTGACCGTTAGAGACTTCTCAACATGAGCTGGACTTGTTAAGACACTAAATGGTACGGACGGCCCATCTCCTTGTACGGACGGTGGTTGTACGAACGATGTGGTACGAACGATGTGGTACGAACGGTGTGTGTGTGAGTTCTCATATATTTTACTCTTTGTTTATGATTTGTGAAGAAAATGATTTGGTGGGTATTAATCTAGCTAGGTGAGTTATATAGTAAAACTAATGTTGTCCATTTTCAGCAATTGTTTTTAAAATGGTTTCTTGTTCTCTCTTATGGGATGGTTACAGCCAACAAATTGTATACAACTTAGTTTTGCTTTAATTGTTTAGTTGTCTAAACATATATTATTGGCATGGAATTGCAAATTTTGATATATATGGGATTTAGGTTTATTATGTAACCACATGTTGCTACAAATTTTGAAATATGTGTATAGCAAGAGTTTATAATTCATCAAGAAATTATCTTTTAAACACAAAAAACAAAGATTTAGAAACAAATAAAGTAAGAAAAATTAATATATATGAAATTCAACTTTTTCAAAAAAAATTAATACTAAATTATATTCAAAATAAAAGAAACATTTTTACAACTTGTGCTACTGTTTTTGAAAAGAGAAAGTTAAAATTAATAAAATGACTTAAACAGACTTACAAAAAGTTGTCAAAGAAACATATAATCGTATAACATACTGTGAAATTCAACTTTACTCATTTAACATACCGCTTCTATCACTAATCACTTTGAATATTTTACTCATGCACAAATTATAGAACCGAACAAACAATGAAGATATGAATATAAATATGTTCTAGATTAATATGTGTGCACTTCTATGCGAGCATGGTTTAATTAGTGGATTATATTGCATGTATATAGCAATTACTTGAAGTAATTTACTTCTTCTTATTATTATTCTATATAAGATGGTTCCAAACATATAAATTAAACCACTTAAGGTTTTGCCCAAAAAAAAAAAAAAAACCACTTTAGGCTTAATAATTTGAAAGAAATCAAATGGTGTGCCCGTGTGGGTTCTTCAAACATCCAATATTTTGCTCATTTTAATTATTTTTTTTTGTAATGGTGTTTATTACAAATACAGGAAGTAGAAATGCAAAGTGATGGCTCCAAATGAGAAGACTAGGCCAACTGGAGGAACAAAGCGGCATGCTCGTATATATATATATATATCTTTTTGGGTCAAAATGTTTCTTAAAGTATATATAGTCATTAATCTGGTTATCAACTTTTGGGTAAATACGTATCTGTATGTCCTAAGCATTGCATCACGAATCAATGTAAGTAAAACTGTTATAAAGGCAACAATTCTTTTTTTTATGAGAATGCAAAACCACAGAGCTTCTTCCAAATTATAGCTACAGCTACAAAATATAATACTTATAGTTTGTAAGAATAGAAACATACAACTTAAATCCTCTTATTTTTCTGCAAAAATAATAATTAAATATATATCTGCTATTTAGTAAGTAAATTATGATGCTTGTTGACGTGAACATACTATTAATTTGCAAAAAATAATCAAAGGATACATGAGAATAAATAATATAAGTTACATACATATTATGTCAGTGATTTAAGGTATAATACATATCATGGTGATATCAAACAGATACATACGTATAATAATGCCGAAAATAAAAATAACATGAGTTTCAGTTGAACGGCAACTTGCATCTGTTAAGATATTCGTTACAAAGATTATCGAGCCAATTTTCACCATCACGAGCACGAAGGTTATCTTCATTACTGATTAATTGTTTGTTACAACCTTTTTTGCAAGTTTCTTCACATATTGTAGGAGTTGGTTTTTTTGCTGATTTCGAGCACTGATGGATACAATGTTTCACACACATTTCTACATTGCTGGAATGAGCAATGTGTGTCGAAAACATCATCATTAATATAACTACAACCATGAAAACACTGCATATTTTCTTCAACGTTTGAGTTGCCATAACGTTAGATGATGATTACTGCAAATGGTAAATGACTATTTTTACTCTTTGTTTATGATTTGTGAAGAAGATGATTTGGTGGGTAATTAATCTAGGTGAGTTATATAGTAAAACTAATTGTCAATTTTTAGCAATTGTAGTTTTAAAATTAGTTTCTTGTTTCTCTCTCATGGGATGTATATATACAACCAACAAACTGTATAAATCTTAGTTGTGCTTTATTTTTTTAGTTGTCTAAACAGATATTATTGGCATGAATAGAAATTTTAGATATACTATTCATTCACTAATCATTTACGAAATTTTTAATACCATTTTACTAAAGTATTTGTAGCAAAAAGTATCTGTCATATAGTAACAACAACAGAAAAATAACTAATTAACAAAAAATAAAAACTGATATTTAGACTTCGAAAACAAATAATTTCTATAAGTACAAAAACAAAATTTAATACCAATGTATATGTCCAATGTAAGAAAACTGTTAAAAGACAACCATTATTTTTTTATGAGAATGCTTGCAAAAAAACTTTGCAGCGAAAACTAGAGAGTTTCTTCGAAATTATAGCTACAGCGACGAAATCTAATATTTGGTTTGTTTGTAAGAAACTTAAATCTTCATAGTTTTCTGCAAAAGTAATAAATATGTGTTTCATATCGGTGTATAGTTTATTTTGTGTCGACTTCTCCCATTAATACATTGATGGCGTGGGTTTCATTACGGTCATGTGAGTTAAAAATCGCTTAAATAAAGAAAAAAAACTAAATTAATTAATAAATACTAATGAATGCACAACTATTCCTGAAATTTTATTGTTACACTATTTTGATTTTTTTCCTAATACTAATGAGAAAAATAATAGTCACTTCTTAGGATATATTCTTGAGAGTACTAGTGTTGCTAAATCTTTTGATTGTTATCATAAATTGTCGTTGTAAACGGGCTTGAGAGTGGGATCTTTCTCTTCAGTCGAGGGTGAATGATTAGGTTGTTTCATTCTTAGTTTAGAGATTTTGTAATGTGTCTACAAAATGAAGTTCTAGAAATAATCAGGAAGACTGGATGAGGAAACCGGATTGGGTTTAAAATTTAATTCGAGCTAAGCTAACAAATTTTTTTCTTTCTTTCCATTAGTTATATAGAAAACTGGTGAACAAATGCAAATGAAACCTTTGCAACACACAACACAATGCATGAAACAATTATGTTAGAAGTAATTTAACAAGGTATATGTTAGATTTAATGACATAAATCCTCATGAAATATATTTGCTCTTACATAGACATGTAATCAAACAAAAATAAACTTTGGGTAGAAGATATTCATTGAGATACATAATACCAATAATAACTATTAATTTTTGTAATGTCTGTAACTTTTCTTGAATTGTTTCTATCAAAATTATCAAAATATAAATGGATTGAAATTAATAAATACATAACATTACATGAATCGTTCTTAACCATTGTATTGTTGTGGTGTTGGTTTTATAAGTTTATTGGTTCAGTATGTATTAGAAAATGTAAAGCAACATTCAAATGTAACATGCATCTACACCAATATCTTTTGCTACTAAAGTTTTGTAATCTTCCTTATAATATGTTGAATCGCTAATTTAAATAGAAATAAATTAAAATAGTATATATATTTTAAAAACAGTATATTTACAATGTATTTACAACTCATTTTCATAATACATATTTATATATAGTATACCAAAATTACATTTCAAAAAGAATCTTTTCAAAATAATTTTTAATTTCATTAATTACGAAACAATGTATTTACGGCGAAACGGCTTTTTTCATTAATTACCGGTCAAACATATATATATAGAACAAACGCCACGTAAATCTTTCTCCGCCTTTCGATAAACTAATACTTTCTTGACTAATCATGTTTGTGAAAAATGTTAAAACAACATTTATCCACAAACAAAGAGAGCCTCATATGCATACAAATCTTCTTCTTATCCAATCATTCTTAAGAGTATTTTTACTTAATTAGTGAAACAAAGAACCAATGAGAGAAGAGCAGTGGGGTTAGTTTGACTGGTCACTAAGCCAATGAATTTAGCCAATGGGAAAGAGATATGGCGACCTCGTAAGAACCGCCTCCTTTGCCATTTGTATCATCTCTCTATAAAACCACTCAACCATCAACCTCTCTTGGCATGCAACAAATCACTCAAATAATTATTTTATAAAGAACAAAGAAAAAAAAAAGACGGCAGAGAAACAATGGAACGTGGAGCTCCCTTCTCTCCCTATCAGCTACCCAAACCCAACTCTGGTAATCAATATAAGTGGTCGTTTATATATATTCATACTTGCCTCCTTCCATATACCTCTATGCTCATGAAAAATCGGAGACTTGCTTGATGATTTTTATGTGTCTTTCTAACCAAATGAAGTAGAGAGTTTCTCTGTCTTGAAAATTAGATTTTGTGTAGAGGTTTTAGGAATTGCTCGGAGAAGGTGATTATATACATGCATGCATGAGTCAATATTTTGAGCAGCGGATGATCTATGATAGTTCATGTATATGTGTTCATTGAATGTACTCGAGCATGCACTAGAAATGATTGTGAGTATCATTTTCCCCTGTTTTCAAAATTTATGTTTAGTTTTCTCATTGTAACGGCTGAGTTTTTCTCCTTTTGAAACAAAATTCTCGTTTTTCTGAAAACATCTACTCTAAATTAAAAATACATTTATATATTTTTATCAAACATTTATACATTTAGTCGTCCCAAGTACAATATATTAGTCCGAGTTCTAATTGAAAATATATTAGTAGTAGTTTTGTCCATATTTTTTTTTTAACTATGGATTTTCTTTTTACTGGTTGTCATTAGCTTAACTTTAATCTTGTGATTCTTTTAACGTTTACCATTGGGAATCTTCACATGAAATAAATGTCCACTTAACTGAGTCATACCTTTTTCTCTGTAAATTAATTGATGTTCTTCTCCAAATTTTGAGTTTTTGGTTTTCCTAACAAATTTTTCGGGAATACGCGATTATTTTGAAGTATTTCAAGAAGAGGAAAGATCCTTTTGACATTTTCGTTCTAGTATAATTCACAAAACGTAACGGCAAGAATCTGAACAGTCTATTCAACCAAAATTAGACCCCACAATACTTATCTCTTACTCTTATTGGTCCGTAACTAAGAACGTGTCCCTTGATTTGATACTTCTTGTTTTCTACTTGTATACAATTTGTATCCTATTCCTATAAATTTAATTTTCGTTTCTACTTTATTAATGAGATAAAAATTTCTTCAACTATGAACAGGATTGAATATGGACCAGCTCAGTAACCCAAACTCAATGACCAGCTCAGTCGTCACAGCCGGTGGCACCAGTGACAAGAACAAGGGTGTAGCGGTCCAGCAACAACCATGTATGGCTCGTGAGCAAGACCAATACATGCCAATCGCTAACGTGATAAGGATCATGCGTAAAAGCTTACCGGCGCACGCCAAAATCTCCGACGACGCTAAAGAAACGATTCAAGAATGCGTCTCCGAGTACATCAGCTTCGTGACCGGTGAAGCCAACGAGCGTTGCCAGCGCGAGCAGCGTAAGACCATAACTGCTGAAGATATCCTTTGGGCTATGAGCAAGCTTGGGTTCGATAACTACGTGGACCCCCTCACTCTGTACATTAACCGGTACCGTGAGATAGAGACCGATCGTGGGTCGGCCCTTAGAGGTGAACCTGCAGTGTCGTTCAGACAAACCTATGGAGGAAATGGTATTGGGTTTCACGGCCCACCACATGCCCTACCTCCTTCGGGTCCTTACGGTTATGGTATGGTTGATCCAACCATGGGTATGGGTGGTGGTCGGTACTACCAAAACGGGTCTGGTCAGGATGGATCCGGTTCTGGTACTGGTGGTTCTTCGTCTTCTATCAATGGAATGTCGTCGGTTTTTGACCCATATGGTCAGTATAAGTGAAGATGCATGTAATCATTCTTCCTTTTTCTATTCAAAGCATGTATTTGGATGAATATTATATTTTTATGTCTTATGAATAACATTTCTATATAATGTTGAAAAGTATTGAATTTCATCAATACTTCTTTTAGAACTGATTTCTATATGCAAATGACAAAAAAAGTGTTTTTTGGATTAAATTTTAGTTATAAGATAACTAAACATTGTGGGAACTATAAGTTTACTTTTTTGAGTTACTCTTCTCTATCTTAACCACAGTACATAACTAAACAAACCAAAAGATTACAAAATCAAAATAAATGCATTGACCACGTAACATTTAGGGGATGTATTCAAACCATGATTTTGGAGAATTATATGAGATTTAGTAAATTTAGAATTTTGATAGATTTTAGGAAATTTCATATGATTTTCTGTAAAATTCTTTCAAATCCCACCTAAAACCATGAGATTTGGATTTCTGTATTTTTAACTAAACAAATCCTCCATAATCATAAAAATTATTAAAATCCTAATCCACAAAACTGTTTTGAATAACAGTGGATTTTAAAGTAGATTTTTAAATCATCAGTTCAATAACAAAGGATCTTAATGGATTTTAAAGTAGATTTTTAAATCATCAGTTCAATAACAGTAGATTTTAATAGACTTTTTAAAATTCATGATTGAATAACATAGAATTTGTAAATTTCACACAAATCACTTAAAATGTCAAGTTGAATACACCTCCCTAATAACCAAAATGTAGGTTTTGATTCAAGAGATAATAATAATATGAAACTTTTTCTCCTTTGTGAGAGTATGCAACCAACACAACACAGTAAAAGTGCTGTGGGCTCAGCCGAAACACCACTTCAGGTCCAACAACAGAAATCAGAAGCAGCCCACCAAGTTCATCCTCCTACTCAAACAAAAGGACAAAACTATCGTACAGAGGAAGGAGACCACAAAAGTGTGGAAACCAGCTGGAGAGAGCGGTGAGCTAGCTAGTAGTACTATCAGACCGTTACGATTACTTCTCTATGTGAGTAGATAGCTGACACATGTTATGATTCTAGAGAGTGTTCCATAGTCTAGAAAGTTCCTCTGTCTTGTATAAGAGGAGCCTCTACTACAGTGAAATTACCAATACTACTACAGTGAAATTATTCAGTCTAAAGATCTCTCTTCGTTTATTCACAGTTTGCTCTCAAAGATTCAGTGAGACATGGATGTTCACCGTCGTCAAGTTGCAGCACTGGAGAATCGGATTCGACTGATGAGTCCAGCTCTGTTCATCGTCTCCATCACTGTCATGCTACATCTCTCCTCACCGGTCGGTCTCAACCCAACAAATCCAGCTCCGGGGATGACTCCGACGACGTTTCGAGCCATCAAGATAGCATCTCAGTGTTTATGGCCGTTGAACAATCTAGGCCTCGTCTCTGCTCTCGCGGCGTTGTACGTTCTGGTCAACGGAACTCCGTTGCCAACTGGTAGGGTTCTACTCCGAGACGAGCGAGTCTCCATCGTCCTTATCAAGGTGGCTTACCTCTCAACGCTTATATCGTTTTTGTGTCTGGTTCTCGTTAGGCTGCTGAGTCCATCAGACACGTTTCTCGCTGCTCTCTTTTTCGTTGAAGCCGGAGTCATGTTTTTGTTCTTCCTCTACTCCTCCTTTCGCTCCGTCAAGCTTCATGCCGCTTAGTCTTTGGTTAAAGATCTTAATTGTGGTTTTCTGTTTCTGGTTTAAGTTTAATTTCCGGTTATTGTTTTGGTTCTCCTTTCGGTTTAATTTGTTACTTTTAGTTATTTCTCAAGCAGTTCAAGTTCAATTTCCGGTTATTGTTTTGGTTCTCCTTTCGGTTTAAAAACTTTATGTTTCGTTACTTTTAGTTATTTCTCTAGCAGTTCAAGTTCAATTCCCGGCTATTGTTTTGGTTCTCTTTTGGTTATGAATAATGGAAAAAGAGATTTTTTATTAGACACGAAAATATCATATCAGGAGAATCTCATATACGTATGCACAACGTTATATTGATCTTTCACTCTGTTTAAATAGAAAAATGGAGATGCAAAAATATAATAATTAGTTTCTTAAGTATTAGTAGGATAAATACACTACGGTAACGAAATTGAAGGGCGTAAACACAAGCTGGTTTGCGAGTCTCAAGGTATCAATACAAAGTGTCGTCAAAGTGATTAGCTTAATTAAAAACACTACGTCCACAAGGTAAGGTCACGACTATTTCTCCCTTTTCAAACCCCTCCAAACAAATTGAGCACATGTTGTCATCAGAGTTGGACGTCTTCTTCTTATTCTTCTTACATATTTTCCTTGCCAAACGACCAACCGAAAGCTTACTTGCCGGTTTAACTAACCGGATGTTATTGGTCTCAACTTGATTGGCCTCGCCATTCCTAGGAGGATCAATGACCGTACATGTAAATTAAATATGTAACCAAAACTTCAATAAACCAATCCTACACATGACTATTAAATAGAGCAAGTGGCACTCATATCTACAACATCCTCTTTATTAGCCAACATAGAACTTGTAAAGGCTCTGACAATGTAGAAACAAACTATTATGTTAGGAAACTATTACGCCCCAAAGTCAATTATGGCAGGTTAGATAAAGTCATAAACCCCATTCCTCTTAACATACTACAAAATCTCACATTTTCTTCTTGAAATTTCCATTCTTTATATTTCCTTGAATTTTTTTTGTTGATAAAGACTCAAGAAATGGATGGTGTTCGTCAGTACCGTCCTCGACCACTTCTTATTATGATGATAGCACTCAACGTCATGTTCAACACTCTCAGACCAATTCTCTTGCCACCAAATTTCCTCAACGCATCGTGTCCAAAACCGGAGATGATGACAGAAGCGGAACTTCGAGTCAGACAAGTAGCTATAAAGAGTTTCTGGATGTTCAGTAACTCAGCGTTCGTGTTTGCTCTAGCGGCGGCATTAGTTCAAGCCTGGTCGCGTGCAATTCACGTAGTGGATTGGACGCGGAGAGGCGAAAGAGCCTCCTTCACGCTAGTGATGGTCGCTATGCTCTGCATGTCGATTTCGGGCAAGTGCGCCATGTTTGTTAACTTGTGGCCGTCTTGGTTGCTTTATGGTTCCTCTCTCATTGAAGGGCTGTTACTTCTGCTAAATCTCTGTTTCTCTATGTGATCTCTGTTGTGTTAGGTGGATATCATCGTTGGATGAGATTATGAATCAATAATCTATGTAATAAGTTCATTAATATCTGCATTTTTATTCAATCTTTTGTGTTCGTGATGTGATTTGCCTTATTGTACTATAATGTTAGCGTGTGGTCTCATCCGATGATATATAGCTGTTGGTTTTAATTTTTATGTTTTTAGTTTATAACTTGATCCTTAACTACACATGTTGTTTGTTAAAAGGGGTTATGGGAATTATAAGCCATTATAAGCCCTTAAATAATTGGTCACTAAAACGTGACGACATTATAAGCCATCCGATAAAAATCTAGCGGATCACGTGTCATGAGATGAAGCAATTTTGTTTGGTAAAAGTGTTTATGGGAGTTTCAGATGCCAATTGACCTCATAATTTATAAAAGTGATTTAAAAATCTGTGAAAACAAGGCTTTGTTCTAAAATCACTTACATAAAATGTAGTTTTGATTAGTGAATATTCTTATATCAAATGATTCAAATGTTACTAAACCATGTCGATATTTTTTCAAATGGTAACGCAGATATGATAAATTTACCCAAGCAAAGCAAGTATCGAATTTCCGGTTGAGCAACAAGGAATTTGCCTAACCGATATTTCATAATATCCATTTTACTGTGACCAAAAGAGGTCCAGGTCATCACCTTACGCCCGTTAGAAAACGACAAAACGTACGGTT
Organism: Camelina hispida; assembly: GCA_023657505.1. Classification (NCBI taxonomy): domain Eukaryota; kingdom Viridiplantae; phylum Streptophyta; class Magnoliopsida; order Brassicales; family Brassicaceae; genus Camelina; species Camelina hispida. The sequence continues at coordinate 11,501,475 of CP094631.1, read as the reverse complement.
ATTATAAACCACGGTTCGTGGTTAAAATTTTTAACCATAGTTAGATTTACATAACTCCAAAACTGGACGTCAAAAAGAAAACAAAAAAACTCCAAAACTTTAACACAATCATCTTCTCAAATCTCGATTCTTTCTGCAAGATCTCGATCGCCATGAATGGAGGAGGAGTTGTTAATGAGACACGTGAAGCAACTCGTGATGAGGAACGTGAAGAGGTTCGTCGGATGGCCCGTCGTTTCGTCGTCGCGGGGTTGCTTGAGCTTTGGACAGGAGTATGCAAACAAGCAGCTCGTCGTCCAGATCCAGACCCGATGTATTCCTGGGCGTTAGAGTTCAACGTGTGGGCGGATCTGTTTTGCACGTTTGTGGTTTGCAAAACTCTTTGTGCTCCGCGGATGCTGGAACGGATGAGGAAGATACGAGCAGAGTACTGCGACGCACAGCTTCTGTTGGGTGCTGTTTGTTTGATGCCCGCCGCGCTCCTTTTCTACGCTTGTTAATTCACCGTCGTCCGGTGAGTGTTAAGTCATTACTGACTCTGCGTTCTTCTTCTTCCACCTTTCCACGTGAAACCATCGCCGTTGCTTACGTGCAATCTTATCTCTATCTGCTTTTTTTCGTGCTTTGTGTTGTTGAACAATTATGGTTTCTTTGATTGGACGTTTTGCTTAATAGTAGGTTTAAATAATCGTATTAGCTCCTAATCGATTCAAGAAAAAGGCATCATTGTATAGTCTATTTGAACCATCAAAACGCTTCTTCTTTAGTAAGGCCATCAGATAAATCTTTACGCAATCTTAGAGTAAGACAAAAAAAAAAAAAAAAACTGCAACGTAATGGAAGCCATCCGATTAATCAAACGTTCCACGTGACATAAGATGAGGCAGCTGTTTTAACTTACCATTGGTTAAATTAGGGGAAGTTCAAACCTTTTGGTAAAATTTTGTCAGGTAACTTAATCGCATTAAGGTTTTTCACCCAAAGGTTCAAAGTTCAAACCCAATTTTAAGCTTTGACCAAAGAAAGAGGTCAGGTCTTTGCCAGGTCATCACCACCACTCACACCAAACGCACACGCACAGTAAACTATAAACCATAGTCAATAGTTAAAACGCTAACCATGGTTAGGTTATATAAACGATTTATTATATTCCTCTCATTTAACAAACTCCAAAACAAAAACCTATTCTACGCTTTTCACAATCTTTCTTCCTAATCTCTGCTCGCAAGATTCAGATCGAAAATGGATGGTGATGGAAGACTTGTTGATGAGAGACGTGAAGAGCTACGTGAGAGACGTGAAGAGCTTGGTAGGTTGACCGTCCGTTTCTTCGTCGCTGTCTCGCTCAATCTTTCCGCCGGAGTCTGCAAACGAGTGACTGGTCTCGACGACGGTTCCGGAACGGAGAGCAGAGACCACGTGGCGTTCTACTGGGCTAAGAAGTTTAACAGGATGGCGGAGATTTCTTGTATGATTGTGATCACACAGATCGTTTTCGCGACGGTGGTGATAGCACGACGGATACGAAGTCTTAGACTAGACTGCGATATGCAGCTCGTTGTGGGTTTCATCTGCTTGTTGGTCTCGCTCTGTTTCTCCGCTTACCTTCGCTGGTTTGTGTGATGACTACTTCATCTTCCTTCTATGTCGCTAGAATCTGATTACAGTTTTCTCTTTGCAGCTGTGCTTTTTTTTTTTTTTTTTTTTCCTTTGGGGTTTGTGTTTCTGAACATTACTGTTTCTTGATTCCATGTTAGTATGCTCATGATTTGCTTAAAAAAAAAAAGATGAATTGACATCGGAGTCACAAGTTTGATAGACGACAAAGCTATCTTCGCGTATTTATTATAAGCCATCCGATTAATATATTGTTCCACGTGTCGTTAGATGAGGCTATCTGCTTTAACTTTCGTTTATCAGTTCTAAAATTAAGTAACCAAACGACTTTAGTTTATAATTTATATTGACCCAATCTGAATAAAATTTTAGGAACCAAATTTGTGTAACGAAATCATCGAAATTTTGTAACCATGAGTATTTTTATTTTATTTTATTTTATTTTGGGTTTTGTAACCAGTAGTATTTCAGGAAAACATAGTTTTACTTTTACAGTACCAAATAAATATTCGTAAAGTTCCATATTCATGAGTCATCATCACCTCTCTCTCTCTCTCTCGTGCATTGAAACTTGTTCAGCACGTACGGTTAATAAAACACAAACCATGGTTAGAAAAACGTACGGTTAAAAATAAACCATGGTTCATGGTTAAAAATTTAACTATGGTTAGGTTAGATAAACCCCTCTTTTTCCCTCTCTTTAACAAACTCCAAAACCCATCAGACACAATTTTCTCACTTTTTCCCAGATTCTGATTTTTTGTTTTTGTTTTTTCTCATCGTTTCAAAAGCTTTTGCAAGATTCTGATCGCAATGGAGGTTGATGATGACCATGATGGAGGTCGTGAGAGAAGAGAAGAGACTAGTCGAGTTAACGATCGTTTCTTCATAGCTGTTTCGCTCGTCATTTTCACCGGAATCTGCAGACGAGCTTCTGATTTCGACGTGTCAGATCCAACGGCGACGACGAAGAACAACCACGTGGCGTTTTACTGCGCGTCAGAGCTCAACAAGGTAGCCGGAATGTGTTTTACGTTTGTGATAGTCAGAATCTGTTTATCCATGCTCGGACTCACGTTTGCGCCGGTGGTGATGCGAATACTACGAGCGGAGTCGGACATGAAACTGATGATGGGTTCTGTCTGCCTAATGCTCTCGCTCTGTTTCTCCGGTTATCTCCGATGGTTCGTCGTCGGATGAGTTTGATTGAGTTCGCCAGAATCCTTCCTTCCTCTGTTTTTCGATTTAGAACGGTGCCGTTTTAGTGATCGTTATAAACCTTTCATTCTGCTTTTTCTTTTTTCTTTGGGTCTTCGTTAGTTTGAACATGGATATATTATAAAGGTTGAAACTTTGATTCTTTGAACATGAGTTTTTGAATACCATTTGATATTGGAGTAAAGTTCAAGATGGATCCATTGATCATATAAAAATTTCACAGTTTCAAATGTATATCATACTACTTCATGTGTTACAATTACATCATGGTACTCTTAACATATACTAGTTCTACCAAGTGAAAATCAAAGCAGTGTAGTGGTTAGGCATGATGGTATGACCAGATAAAAACGACTAAGAGTGGGCTATGACTACTCATGACTCAATGAAAGAACTATGAAGAACCAAACTGTTTAACACCTTAAAGATACTAGATACGATTTATACGAATACTAGTGTTGGATGCTAAGGTTACTACTTATTTTCAAATCAAATCAAGTAGTGGTTAACCATGATGGTATGGACAAGTAAGAATGACTGACTAAGAGTGGACTACATAAGTGATGACACAATGACAAAACTATGATTCCCATATCACGCCATAACTGCTCGATCGTATTTTATCTTGATTAGAGGTTTGCCGAATATCAATTGATATATACAATTCACTGTGACCTCAAATCTGTAAAAAAAAAAAAAAAAAGTGCAATTACACACGAGTGAAAATTGTGTGTACTTGCCTAACCGATATTTCATAAAACCAATTCACTGTTACCAAAAGAGGTCGAGGTCATCACATCACCAATCACGCCCGTTTGAAAATGTACGGTTATTTATAACCACGGTTCACGGTTAAACTGTAACCATGGTTAGATTTTCATAAACACTTTATTTATGCTTATAAAACTCCAAAACTGGACGTCAAAAAGAAAACAAAAACTCCAAAACCCCTTCAACTTAATCATCTTCTGAAATCTTGATTCTTCCTGCAAGATCTCGATCCCATGGATGGAAGAGGAGTTGTTGAGACTCGTGAAGCGACTCGTAATGAGGAACGTGAAGAGGTTCTTCGGATGGCCGGTCGTTTTATCGTCGCGGGGTTGCTTGAGCTTTTGACAGGTGTATGCAAACAAGTAGCTCGTCCAGGTACAAACCCGACGACGTATTCCTGGGCGTTAGAGTTCAACCTGTGGGCGCATCTGTCTTTCACGCTTGTGGTTTACAGAATCCTCTGTGCTCCGCTGGTGGTTGAACGGATGAAGAAGATACGAGTAGAGTGCGACGCACAGCTCCTGTTGGGTGTTGTTTGTTTGATAGCCGCCGCCTCGCTCCTTTTCTTCACTTGTTAATTCACCGTCGTCTGGTGAGTGTTAAGTCATTACTGACTCTGATTTCTTCTTCCTCCACCTTTCCACGTCATCGGAATCTCTTTTTTCCCCCTATGTAGTAACTGTGTCGTTTAGTGAAACCATCTTGCTTAGGTGCAATCTCTCTATCTGCTTTTTTCCGTTGTGTTCTATCTCTCTCTATCTTGCTTTGTGTTGTTGAACAATTATGGTTTCTTGATTGGACGTTTTGCTTAATATTAATGCTCATAATCGATTCAAGAAAAAGGCATCATTGTAGTCTATTTGAACCATCAGATAAATCTTTAAGCAGTTTTGGAGTAAGATAAAAAAAAAAAAGTAACTGCAACGTAATATAAGCCATCCGATTAATCAACGTTATAAGATGAGACAGCTGTTTTAACTTACCATTGGGTAATTTAGGGGAAATTCAAACGTTCGGGAAAATTTTGTCAGGTAACTTTCTCGCGTAAAGGTTATTTACCCAAAGGTTCAAACCCAATTTTAAGCTTTGTCTAAAGAAAGAGGTCAGGTCTCTGCCAGGTCATCATCACCACTCACGCCAAACGCATAGTAAACTATAAACCATAGTCAATAGTTAAAACGCTAACCATGGTTAGGTTATATAAACCATTGTAATTTCCACTCATTTCCAAAACAAAAACCTATTTTGCTTTTCACAATCTTTCTTCCTAATCTCTCTGCTCACAAGATTCAGATCGCAAATGGATGGTGATGGAGGAGTTGTTGATGAGAGACGTGAAAAGCTACGTGAGAGACGTAAAGAGCTTGGTCGGTTGACGGTCCGTTTCTTCGTCGCTGTCTCGCTCGCCGGAGTCTGCAAACGAGTGACTGGTCTCGACGGTTCGGGAACAGAGAACGGAGACCACGTGGCGTTCTACTGGGCTAAGAAGTTTAACAGGATGGCGGAGATTTCTTGTATGATTGTGATCACACAGATCGTTTTCGCGACGGTGGTGATGGCACGACGGATGCGAAGTCTTAGACGAGACTGCGATGTTCAGCTCGTTGTGGGTTTCATCTGCTTGTTGGTCTCGCTCTGTTTCTCCGCTTACCTTCGCTGGTTCGCTGCTTTCCATCGTTTTCTCTTTGGAAGTTGGAACTGTGCTTTTTTTCTTTTTCTTTGGGTTTTGTGTTTTTGAACATCACTGTTTCTTGATTCGATGTTTGCATGACTTGATTCCATGTTAGTATGATCATGATTTGCTTAAAAAAAAGTAGATCAATTGACATCGGAGTTAGTAGTTTGATCAAGAAAAAAGTTATCTTAGCGTATTTATTATAAGCCATCCGATCAATACAACGTTCCACGTGTCGTTAGATGAGGCAACCTGCTTTAACTTTCCTTTATCAGACTAGTTACTATTTTTAGATTTAAGTAACAATATAATTAAACGATAGTGATAGTCGTATGGTTTATTAATGATATAAGCTGAATAAAATTTCTAAGAACCAAATTTGTGTAACCAAATCATCGATATTTTTGTTACCAGTAGTATTTTTTTATTTTGGGTTATGTAAGCAGTAGTATTTCAAGAAAACATAGTTTTACAGTAACCAAATATTCGTAAAGTTAAAGAAAAAAAAAAAAAATATTCGTAAAGTCCATATCATGAGTCATCACACCTCTCTCTCTCTCTCTCGCATTGAAACTTGGCACGTACGGTTAATAAAACACAAACCATGGTTAGAAAACGTACGGTTAAAAAATAAACCATGGTTCATGGTTAAAAATTTAACTATGGTTAGGTTAGATATAAACCTCTCTTTTTCCCTCTCTTTAACAAACTCCACAACCCATCAGACACAATTTTCTCCTTTTTTCCCGATTCTGATTTTTTGTTTTTGTTTTTTTCTCATCGTTTCGTTTCAAAAGCTTTTGCAAGATTCTGATCGCAATGGAGGTTGATGATGACCATGATGGAGTTCGTGAGAGAAGAGAAGAGACTAGTCGAGTTAACGATCGTTTCTTCATAGCGGTTTCGCTCGTCATTTTCACCGGAATCTGCAAACGAGCTTCTGATTTCGACGTGTCAGATCCAACGGTGACGACGAAGAACAACCACGTGGCGTTTTACTGCGCGTCAGAGCTCAACAAGGTAGCCGGAATGTGTTTTACGTTTGTGATAGTCAGAATCTGTTTATCCATGCTCGGACTCACGTTTGCGCCGGTGGTGATGCGAATACTACGAGCAGAGTCGGACATGAAACTGATGATGGGTTCTGTCTGCCTAATGCTCTCGCTCTGTTTCTCCGGTTATCTCCGATGGTTCGTCGTCGGATGAGTTTGATTGAGTTCGCCTGAATCCTTCCTTCCTCTGTTTTCGATTTAGAACGGTGTCGTTTCAGTGATCATTATTCTGTTTTTACTTTTTCTTTGGGTCTTCTTTAGTTTGAACATGGATATAAAGGTTGAAACTTTGATTCTTAAACATGAGTTTTTGAATACCATTTTGATATTGGAGTAAAGTTCAAGATTGATCAATTGATCATATAAAAATTTCACAGTTTCATCAAATGTATATCGTACAACTTCATGTGTTACAATTTCCGTCAGGAGGCAGTAAAAAGCCACAAGCTTTCGGAAATCAAATACATCAGTCTTCAGCTTCAGGGTTCTTAGTTTTAGTTTGAGTAATCATCTAAAAGCTTGCTTCTTTGGTTAAGCATGATAGTATGACCAGATAAAAACGACTAAGAGTGGGCTATATATGACTCATGACTCGATGAAAGAACTATGAAGAATTGAACTTTTTCAACAATTTAGAATGTTTCAATCTCAAGAACAACAACCATAAAGATACTAGATACGATTATACGAATACTAGCTAGTGTTGGATGCTAAGGACCTAAAGGTTACTCCTTATTTTCAAATCAAATCAAGTAGTGGTTAACCATGATGGTATGGACAAGTGAAAATGAGTGACTAAGAGTGGGCTACATAACTAATGACTCAATGACAAAACTATAATTCCCATATCATAACTGCTCGTATTTTGTCTTGATTAGAGGTTTGGCGAATATTAATTGATACTATCGCATTAACAAGATCTATCACGCCGTGCTTATCGATCGTAACAGTTTTTAAATCGTAGCTATTTAAGAATAGGCCTTAATGTAGTCTGTTGAAGGATTCAGTGACACCCCTTCATGACAACTAATTTACAAAAAAATCAATATGTGTGGGGTTCTTAGTTTTAGGTTGCTGAATCAGTGAATCATCAAAAAAAAAGTTTCTTACTTGAATTGTTCATAACACATATTGTTAAAGTTGAATTATCCACAGCTTTAGTAAAAAGAGCCATCCTAATTTAGAGTAGGACAAAAGTAATTGTAGCGTATTATAAACCATCCGATGAATCATAGTTCCACGTGTCATAGGATGAGACTACTGCTTCAACTTTCATTTGTTAAATATTAACCATGATTAGGTGTACTGTTTACATAACCCATCCTCTTTTAACAAACTCCAAAACACTCATAGATAATTTCTACTTTTCCCGGTTCTCATTTAGACCACTCCTCTTCAAAGAATCGATAACAGTTTCAGCTTCAGAAGGGTCAACTACCTCATCATGCAAAATATAAGCATAGTTTAAAGACCGTTGCTAAATTCAAATGCAGAAAATGTTTTACATTGGTACAAAAAGAAGCTAAATAAAACAAGGTGATTAGTTTGATGAAACAGAAAATAAACTTTGAAAATAAGAAACAGGATATTCAATAATGGGTTCAGGTTCTAAGAGTGAATCGTAAGATTTGGTATGGAGATCATGCATCACCAAGGAACCACTATCTTGAAGCAATAACTTATTCTCGTCCAGAATTTCAATTGGTGCCAACGCTCCGAGGATGGGTTTCACCCCAAACAAAGTTTTTGCGTAATCTATCGAAGACAGTTTCTTCCATGTCTTGTTGCCGCCTGAAGAATCTAACGACCATATCACATGGGTTGGCTCCTTGTTGTCGGATACGCACAAGCGATTGTCGAGGATGCACATGATGTAGTTTCGATAACTGAAAGGTTCACTTGAGCGGGGAAAGGGAGCTTTACAGATGACTTGAAAAGTTTCGGTGTGAAGATCGAAAGATAACACCTTGGTTTCTTCGCAAAGGGTGAGCCAGTATAGTGACCCATCTAAATGCACAGGAGAACTGGCATCACTTATCCTATAAGGAGAAGCAGGGACAACGTACCTCCAAGCGTTTGTACTAAAATCGAAAACTTCACAAGTTGTAACGTTTTCTAGTCCAAATTCGGATGAATTATACAACCATACCGGCTTGTAAGTGCCCCTAAACTTGTCTTTGCCAAATCCAAGCGTATACATTGGGAAGCCATACTGCTTTTTTTCGAACATGTCGATGCAGAGCTGTTGGTAGTTGGAAAGAGGAAAACTTCGTTGCCATCTCGTGGCGGGATTGATCACGACACTAGGAGTGTGAGAACAGTAACTGCATAGAAGACCGTCACAACTACCATGGCAGAGCATCAAGTTTGAAATAGGGAGCCTGACTTTAGAAACTACGGAAGACCCCAAGAAAACTGTATGCCTTGGAGCTGCTTCATAATATTCATTATTATTGTTATAATAACCATCACCAATGGATACGTAAAGGACATCTGGACTTCGTGATTGTTTACGACGGAGAAATTGTTGGTCTTGGAAACACCGGGACTCGATTGTCGATTTCCACTCGTTGGATACAGACTTGAATCTTAGGAGAGATTTCACAGGAAGCCTCTCGAGGATGAGCTCTACAACATGGAGTGGTAGCAGCAATGCCTCACTGGAGCGACGATGTCTTTTTCCTGTTTGGTTTTGATCACTCGAGCGATGTCTTTTTAACAACATTGTCTTCTTCTCGTTCTCTCTAATTTGATGATCAAATACAGAAGAGGACCTCCGAGGCCTTGATATAATATATACACACGAGTTAGGAATCGCAACAAACAAAAAAATAAAAGGGAAAACGTAAGTCAAGTCGGTTTAAGGATATGGAAATTTAACACTTTTTAGTCGGCCTGCGACTTTAACCCGACCCGAAGCCGCCGACCCGACCCGACCCGAAATTTTCGGGTTTCGGTTCAACCAAATTTAGGGTTCGGTTTTATTCGGATGGATTAAAAATCTAATTCGGTACCCGACCCGAAACCGACCCGACCCGAAACCCGATTTTTTATTTTATTTTTAATAAAAATAAAAATTATACCAAAATATACCGTAATTTAACCGGTTTAAACCGGATTTATACCGATTTCAATCAATTTTAAGATTTAAACCGGATAAACCCAAGATCAATTCTCATTCGACCCGACCCGAAACCCGACCCGAACCGATTTTTTATTCGGTTATGTTCGGTGGATTTTTTGAAAACCCGAATACCCGAATAACCGAAAAAACCGACCCGACCCGACCCGTATACCCGAACTCGCAGGGCTACTTTTTAGTTTTAGGTTTGCTGAATCAGTGAATCATCGAAAATTTTCCTTCCTTAATAAATTGTTCTCTCACACACACATAACACATATATATTATTATTAAGTTGAATTATCCATAACATTAGTAAAGCCATCTTAATTTAGAGGAGGAGGACAAAAGTAATTGTAGCGTATTATAAGCCATCGGATGAATCATAGTTCCACGTGTCATAGGATGAGACTACTGCTTCGACTTTCGTTCGTTAAATCTTATTATATAAAGTTGGGTTTTGAAAGTTAGTCATTAACAAGATTTTGACATGTGTCAAGTTATCAATCTTAGATTTTGACATGTGTAAAAGTTAATAATTAATAGGAGGAATTTGATTACAACAAAAACATAATATTTTGTTTTAAAAAAATATTAATAATGTAAGAAGATAATTATCAAAATTACAGAATTTATAAAAAAATACAAAGTTTTATAAATAATTATAAGGATTACAACAAAAACAAAATATTTTGTTTAAAAAATATTAATAATGTAAAAAGATAATTATCAAAATTACAGAATTTATAAAAGAAAATACAAGTTTTATAAATAATTATAAGGAGATTATATATATATATATATATTTCATAAAATTCGAAATTATAATTTTATTTACTTATTTTTAGTTTAAGTTATTAATTCTACAAAAAATATAGAAAAAAAAGATTAAGGAAAATATACAGTTAATTATTAGTTCTAAATTTTGTAAATATTCACTTCTATATAAACATAGATCGTCTCATATTTAAATAATTTATTCAAAAACACTGTTTTCAAGTTTGTTTAATTGGGAATTTGTTTTAATGGGAAGGTAAATATTTATTATCTTTTAAAACCAAAAATTTCTCCTACTTTCTCCTTTTTCAGTTGGGAATATGTAAGGTTAATATGTTGACCCAAAAAAAAGATTAATATATGTGTCTTAAAAATATTGTATTTTAAAGTTTATTGTAGTATTTTTAGATTGTTTTATTTAATTTATATTTTCATATTTGAATTATTTATGATTTATATATTACTGTGCTTATAATTTTATTTTGTTTCTTTAGTTATGCCAAATTAATTTTCTTTTAATTTTTTAACCTTCATTGGTTGGTCATAAACCCTTTTTTTCTTTGCAAACATAATAGTTACCATTATTCATTCAATCCCAAAAGGAGATAGCGAGTAGAAGCTCATCAACCTAATGGATGGATAAAATAAATTAGTCAAACATAAGCTTACAACAAACATAGATAGATAAATTGGAAAAACAAAAATCGTTGTTGATAAATCCATAGGAGCTCAAAGACTGTAATACCCGTTTGCGGAAATGTTTAAAATGATTGATTTGGCCACCTATGTCACCAAAATGTACTTATTTTTCGGTCAAGGGTCCTGAGAGAACTACATGATGGGTGGCCTTCCTAGAAGTGATTGTCGGAACTATGTGAGTGAGGACAAAACAAGGAAAATATCATTTGTTGATTTGTAGGGTCGGTAAAAAAGTTTTTAAAGCCTCCCAGACGTAACAAACTAGCCATCAAATATGGGAAGGTCTATGAGCCGGGAATAGATATATGCCCCACTTAGGAAGGTGGGCTCATGGACTGAGAGTGGACATGGGCTCATTAAGCAAGGTGGCAGTTGAGGCATTACAGAGACAGAGGCTACATCATGGTGTGTCAAAGACACTTCCACAAATACTTTGGAAATTTAACATTACTTACTACTAAAAGATTTTGTGACGTTTGAAAAAATGTTTTTAATTTCATTTTTTGTCGGAATAAGCCATTTTGAGATAGCAAAAAGACATGAACATTTTTTCTCCACACAGGAGGAAGGCATAGCCGAAGTTCTCTCTATGGTGGAGAAGGTTGGACAAAAGGTTATCTCTCTAAAGGAGAAAGGTGGAGGACACTACAAGAAATATCAACATCGATAGCACAAGAAGATAGCACATTTTTCATAAGTGCTATAAAAGATATAAAAAATTTTTGACAACAAAACAATAGCACTTAAACAAAGCTAAAATAGAAAATCACTAAAATGAAAAGCTAAATCACTTATCCGCCAATATTTCACCCAAAAATTTGACTTGAGCGCCCATACTTAGAAAAAATAACACTTAGAGCCATTGAGCAAACATAAAAACAAAGTAGGACAAAAAAATCTTACAGACCAAAAAAAAAAATCTCACCACTCGAAGAAAAAAACCTAATTTCTCATTTCTCCACAAATTCGAAGATCTGTGGGCAAAATCGATAGATCTCTTGTTTCCCATTGTCTTGTCTTTATTTCAGTACATCTATGGGCAAAATCATGGTGGGGTGTGTGGTTATCGACCACGGCTCTAGCTTTGCGGCGGAGGATTTGGCTGGTCTTGGTGTCTTGCTTAGTGATTGGCGATGGTGGCTGGGTATGGCTTTTCTCCAATTTGGGGTTTTCGACAATAATAGCTATCATTTTCAATTGTTGTTTTTTTCTGCTTCTCAGAGATCTTTCATTCGAGGAGGAGAAGACAAGTCATGATTTCCACGGCGGAAGCAGATGCTGAAGAAGGAAGAGACCTTCATAATGGCGGCGGCTAGACAAGTTAGGGTTCTTAGAGCTTCGAAGTCAAAGCCATGGGTAAGCTCTAGGTCTTTCTTTCCCCTTGTACGCTTGAGTCGAAATTTTGCTTCTTTTGTTTTTTTTTTTTTTTTTAATTAATGGGTTTATTTGTATCTTTCTCTTTTGGTCACATTAACTTGTTCTACACCATGTGAGCAGATTTGGCTATAACTTACAGTAGCTCAAAAGTCTTATTTTTTGCAGATGTTAACAAACTATAGCCGGTCAGAGATAATTGAAGGGTATACTCATAATACACTTTTACCAAAATCTATTAATAGAACAACATAGGAATGATTTTGGAATGCGAGCCAAAACAACCAAGTGATGTTTTTTTTTCTATGAATTGCATACTAGAGAATGCTTGGACCCTTTTGACCATCCAGAGTGTGAGGCACTTGACGTGTTTGTGAATGAAGTCCTCTGTGATGGAAAAAGTACCAAACTTGCTTCCTCTCTTTTGTATTTAGCTCTTTTAGCTGCTCCAGTTCTTCCTGAACATCGTTTGGAGAGAAGATTTTTAAAACTTATGTTAAGAATGTATACTTGTTTCTCTCCAATTTCAGGATGTTCGTACCCATGCTTTAAAACAGCTTCCCAGGTCTTCTCATGTGATACAACTGGAACAGCTCGAGCAATGTCCCAAGGTATGGATGGTTTTACCCCTCCATATTCACCTTCGAAATAGCTCCGTTTCTTCTAATAATATATGCTGTGTATACGATCAGGGCAGGGCGAAGATTACCGTGTACAATCTGCAGTTAATCAGTGCCCGAGAAATTGCATACATTATGTCACACCATCACAGAGAATTATTTTAGAAGAGTTACTTGACAAGTATATACATGCTTCTCTCTACCCTCCTTGAGATATTTTCTCTGTGATTGTGAATACTCATTTCTCGTCCTAAGTCCAGTGTCTTGGGAAAACCTTATGATTGTTCCGCGGAATCAGAATTTCTCTATGCTCTTATCGTCAAAGCTCAGTTTGAGAACAATCGGTACCAGAAGCCAAAAAAGAAACAACCTGAATCTTCAGGAAAACATGTAGACTGGTTCTGAAGTTGAGAACAATTTGGTCTCGTAGGCTGTTGAAATTGATCATGATCTCAGTCGAGTGAGTTTTTCCTTCTTTCTTCTTTCTTCTTCTTTCATTATTATGGAAAAATTAATCTTTTTCTGTGCATTCCGAGATGCTTATTTATTTGGATTTTTGGTTTTCAGGGTGAGAAGCTTCTTGGAAGCCTTGGAGGCATGTTTTCAAAGACTTGGAAACCAAAGAAGACTCGCCCTAGAGATGGTCCCATCATAACCAGAGGTTTTGCTTCTTTCTTGTCCATTGATATCTCTATTCTTCTTGCTGTTATTTTGCTTATATATAATTGCTGATTTCCATTTTTGTGTGTTTGCGCAGATCACTCACCAACTAGAAGAGTGAACCACTTAGAGAAAAGGGAAAAACTGGGACCGAACCAAGCACCCAAGGGACAATCAAGTGTATGGAAGATGCTATTGGTACAACAATCGCATGGCCAGAGGACAAAGTGGTAATGGTTTGAACTGCAGTAACTTTGTCTAGATTATGGGAACTTATGCTATTTAGACTTGTGTTGTTTAGCTTATGGGAACTTATGGTATTGAGACTTATGAAGTTTATTTAGCTTATGAGAACTTATGATATTGAAACTTATGTATGTTGAGACTTATGTAATTTTTGGATTGAAGTGTATCTGTTGGATGTTTTATATTATATATATTTTCATATAAAACAGGTTATACTTTTAAAATGTAACCATATAATACCTCTAATATGAACAGGTAATATAGCACAATGGATTTTAATATTATCAAAAAAAATACTAAATCATAGCACAAATATTAAGACATTATAGGAAATATAACAGCAATAAAATACTGCAACAATATAAATTATAACAGCAGTGCAAAAATGTTATTGAATAATTTTTAAGTGCATTTACATACGCTATATTTATAACATTTATAACGCCGAAATTATGCTATTATATATAAAGATATAATAGCGGGAGTAAAAAACGCTATTGTATGGGTGGGGTCTACGATAGCTTGGGCAGAGACAGCGTTTACAAAAATGCTGTGTATCACATATAATAGCATTTATCGAACGCTAAGAATGTGCAAATTTGTTGTAGTGGGAGGTTGGACGCAAGGTAAAAATAAAAGATTTATAAAATGATATAAATCAATGTATTATACCAAAAATAAAATTTATAAATAACATATAACAAATTTTAATATATTTTTATTAAATTTAATTTAATATATAAAACTTTAAACCCGTCCATCGGACGGGTCCTCATCTAGATAAATATTAAACATGGTTAGGTTTGTACATAAACCCATCTTTTAAACAAACTCCAAAACAGTCATTATTATTATTATTATTATTATTATTATTATTATAATCATCACCAATGGATACGCAAAGGACATCTGGACCTCGTGATATCGATTGCTTACGACGGAGAAATTGGTCTTGGAAACACCGGGACTCGATTGTCGATTTCCACTTGTTGGATACAGACTTGAATCTTACGAGAGATTTCACAGGAAGCCTGACGAGGATGAGCTCTAGCAATGCCTCACTGGAGCGACGATGTCTTTTTGCGGTTTGGTTTTGATCACTCGAGCGATGTCTTTTCAACACCATTGTCTTCTTCTCGGTCTCTTTCTAATCCGATCAAATACATTGTCTTCTTCTCGGCCTTCCAGGGCTTCATATAATATACACACACGAATCAAGCTAGGAATGGCAACAAACAAACAAAAAGGAAAACGCCAAGTCAAGTCGGTCTAAGGAAATGGAAATTTAACACTTGTAGTTTTAGGTTGCTGAATCAGTGAATCATAAAATTTTCATTACTTCAATTGTTCTCTCACACATAACACATATTATTAAGTTAAATTATCCATAACATTAGTATTAGTAATTAAAGCCATCCTAAGTTAGAGTAGGACAAAAGTAATTGTAGCTTATTATAGTTCCACGTGTCATAGGATGAGACTACTGCTTCAACTATCGTTTGTTAAATTAAATATTAACCATGGTTAGCTAGGTTTTACATAAACCCATCTTTTAATAACAAACTCCAAAACTCTCATAGATAGATAATTTCTACTTTTTTACGATTCTGATTTTTATTTTTCTTCTCTCTCAAATTATCTTCGTCCCAAATCTCCAATATAGATAGATTCCCGGCGAGATTCCAATGACAAAGGAAGACGGAGCAGTGGAGATACAACGGGAAGAGCAACGTGTGAGACGTCGTGAAGAGATTCGTAGCGGTGGCGCTCGTTCTAGTAACCGGAGTATGCAAACGCGCAGCGGGTTTCGAAGGTTCATATCCGGATCAGGGAACAGAGAACAACGGAGACGCGGCGTTCGAAGTTGAATAGGATGGCTCATAACTTTTTTATCCTTTCTCTCACATTTTTTGTTAATCAATCATCGTTTCAAAGTCTTCCTTTGTTTCTTTTCCTGCAAGATTCCAAAAAAAAAGTGCAATGGATGATGATGATGGAGGTCGTGAGAGAAGAGAAGAGGCTAGTCGAGTTAACGATCGTTTCTTCATAGCGGTTTCACTCGCCATTCTCACCGGAATCTGCAAACGAGCTTCTGATTTTGACGTTTCAGATCCGACGGAGACGACCAAGAACGACCACTTCGCGTTCTACTGCGCATCAGAGCTCAACAAGCTAGCCGATGTGTGCTTTACGTTTGCGAGTATCAGAATCGCTATAGCCATGATCGGTGTCACGTTTGTGCCGGTGGCGATGCGAAGACTACGAGAAGAGTCGGACATGAAACTGTTGATTGGTTCTATTTGCCTAGTGCTCTCGCTCTGTTTCTCGGCTTATCTCCGATGGTTCGTCGTCGGATGAGTTTGAGTTCGCCTGAATCTCCCTTTAGTGAGATAGATGGTTTTCTTTTTCGTTTCTTTGATCTAAGCATGGTTTCTTGTTGCTAAAGGTTTGAACTTTGAACATGCCTTTTTGTATACCATTTGATATTGGAGTTCAAGATTTGATCCATTCATAATATAGATGATCGTAACAGTTTCAGATGTATATCGTATTGATTCAAATCATCTTTCAGTTTCAGATGATCGTAACAGTTTCAGTTTCAGAGGGGTTAAAGGTTCTTAGTTTTAGGCTGCGAAATCATCAAAAGCTTGCGTCTTTGTTTTGCTTAAAGCACATGGAATTATCACAATATCTTGAAACAAGTGAACTTGTAAAGGACATCAAAATTACATCATAGTACTCTTATTGAAACTAATGCAAGAAGATTAGGACATGGAAGAACTATCCTCAGTCTCTGTGTTGGTGATTGTTGTGGCATCTTGAGAGTCTTGGAGTAACTTCATTTGGTGTTCTGCGTGTTCTCTCTCGCATTGACTCACACCAATGATGATGTCAAGCATTGTTCCGGTTGTGCCAAAGAACACGAGTGGACCTAGAGACTTGCGTTTGATGCCCACTGGGATTGCAACCAATGCTCCTAGGACTGAGAATACCCATGTCCCTAGTGCACTGCACCCACACAAATTCAACCGAAACTTTTTACAGTTTAGGATGTTTCAACTTGAAGAACAACAACCACAGTGTGATTTTACCTTAAAAGATACTAGGTACCAATGTTGGATGCTAAGGTTACTTCTTTTAGCAAGTCAAAGCATTGTAGTTGTTAAGCATGATGGTATGACAAAGTGAAAACCACTAAGAGTGGGCTACTGATAACTCATGACTCAATGACAAAAATATGAATCCTAGATCACAGTTACGAAACAAACACTTTATACACCACCAGAAGAACTGAACTTTTCAACACTTTAGAATGTTTCATCTTGAAGAACAACAACCACACTGTTCAACAACATAAGATACACCAATAGTAAGTTGGATGCTAAGGTTACTCCTTTTTCCAAATCAAAGCAAGTAGTGGTTAAGGATGATGGTATGGACAAGTGAAAACGACTGACTAAGAGTGGGCTACATAACTAATGACTCAATGACAAAACTATAATTCCCAATACCACTAGAAATATGTTCCTTTCTCTTTCAAATGACTAGCAAAACAATCAAACATTATTGATGTAAACGTGAAGTAAGAAACTGACTTGGAAACAGTGCATTCCTCAAGGTGTTTCACATTCTCCTGACTTCCCATCTTTTGATCAGTCACTGAAAAAGAAGCAATGCCAGTTAAATTATTTCACCAGACAACAGAAACTCAAATGGAAATGAAGTACTTCTCAGCAATGAAATGTAAATAGGCTTCCATGTGGAGCAAGAAAGCTATAATCTTGGGAACTCAATACAACGTTAAATGGTAAAAACAACAGACTTAAAGACTAGTGAAATACAAGTATGCAGATTCATCTCCATGAAACCAAGTGAGGCAAATACAAAAGCTATCTTGAACACATTAAAACACAACCATTGAAGCAATCTCTTTGAAGAACGAATACGACAACAAGCAGCACTGAGAAGACAGCACAATAAGGAAAAAAAAAAAAACTAGGAAATGCGAGAATCATTAAGCAAATTTTCAAACTTTCTGGAATTCATAGCACGCAATGAGCTTAAACCAACTTGTTAAGATCCAGATTCGTGTAACAGAGTAGTGAAGCAAGTTTGCTCAATTAAGAATCAGCACCAAAGAACATCAAATTCTGGGAAGAAAAAAATAAGAACAAACACAATCACATAACGCGAACAAACGAAAACAAAATCAAATACCTAATGAAAAAGACCAATCCTAATTCATAGAAGCGATCATTCCCACACGAGAAACGAAGATTGAGCAAAGTACCTTTCTCGATTTCTTGTGAGTTTGTGTGACTTAATCGATGAGTCGGGTCGGGTTAGGCCATCATGGAGAGAGTGACTTAATCGGGGAGAAGGATACATTATGGGCTTTAGTTGGGCCTTCTCAATTTTAAATCTTTGATGATCGATCACATGTTTGATGTTTGGCAGCCCGTTCTGTTTTTTCATCAAACCAGACCGACGGTGTTTTTGGGTTAGGTTGTTTAACACTTACCCCAAATCTTTCACACTTACCCTCAAATCTTTCACTTAGAGCAAACCACACACTCACTGTGATAGGCGAGCGAGAGCAACACACGAAAAGTTCTCGAGATTCCGATAACAAGCCGGTAAGGGTTTTATCCAATCCAACCACGGAAATGCTAAGAAATTTTCATTTCTTTTCGGCCCATCTCTTAATTTCTGAGTTTTATTTTTTTAATTCACAACTTTGATTTTAGGTAATCAAATTTTGATTAAAATATTTTGTCTTTTTTTGTATTGTTTATGTTTTATAAAAGGGGATTTTCAAAAATATCCCTTTTTCTATGTCACTTTTCAAAAATACCTTTTGATGGTGTCAATTTTCAAAAATACCCCTTTTAATATATAAAATAACAACATTATAAACCCTAAACCCCAAATACTAAATTCTATCTCTTAAAAACTATACCCTAAATGTAAATTGGGAATCCAAACCTAATAAAACAAATTCTAAAAATTAATTTAACATAAAGTAATTGTGTAAAAGAGGGAAAAAATGAAAATGGTCAAAAAATGGGCATTTTTGAAAAGGGATATGCAAAAAAAAAAAAACATTTCTAACAAATTCTCTTTATTAAACCACCTTTTTATTTCTTTATCTGAATTTCAATATATCCATAATAAACTACTTCATCATTATCTAAAATTTTTCAATATCTAATTTATAAACAGTGATTTTTTAAAAATAATTTCTAACATAAATTAATTTAATTATTTTGTGTTTATTTTTTAATGTTTAATTAATTATTAATTAGGAGCATATTTTATTTATTTGATCTAAATTTAATCTTTTAGTTATTGATTAATATTAATTCATTATTTTCTTAAAAGAATTTAGCAAAATTTCAAATATCTAGTTTGCACAATATTTTTAAAAAATATTTTTTTTTTCAAATGAATTAATTTAATTATATTGTATTTATTTTTAATTGAGGACAAAATAGTCATTTTGTGCAATACATAAGGTACATTTCAAAGACTTAAAAAATTTAGTATAGATTTCAAATTTCCTATGAAGTTTAAGGTATGTATTCAAAATTTTCCATATGTTTTTGTTTTTGTTTTTGTTTTTCAAGGATGGTTAATAGGAAAAAGAAAAATGTTCATCATATGGAAGAGGATCCCCCCTTACGGCCTATTGCTGGTCTTAGACAGCTTTCACAAAAGTGTCTGATGCGCCTGAAACGGGTGGGAGTGAGTATAATACAGCCTAAACTCTTGAAACTGCTCATGACTGATTACTATTGTCAACGAGCAAAAAGCACTAACTGAAGAGGTCCTTTTTGGCTCAACGATGATGGTTTAATAACAATTCTGATCTGGAGAACGGCAAGAGCGGTATACATTCTTACTCTTGAACTTTAACATATTCATAAAGATTGTAATTCACAATTCACTTCTTCAAAATGTTTATGCATTTCCAACAAATCATTCTTTAGAAAGCTGCAGATTTTGACCTTTTGTTTAGGCAATCACCGAGCGTTTGGGGAGGACTTCATAGAAATCCTTGGCTGGTTATATTCGAGATCAGCTCTTCTACATCATTTGCTGGGCATACGGAGCTTCTGATCTAACCAGTGTCATAAGGATTATATGTGGTTGGGAAACTGAATACGTTCCACTGTGTGCGTGGTATCTATGCCGACATGTCGATCCAGACATGTTAGGGAAGGATACAGGCGCATATGAAGGTCATGTGTGCTACGGTTGTTCACTTCCTGAAGCTTTAGAGCATATTAAAACAGAAGGCATCCCAAAAGAACTCCCGGACTCCAATACTTTTTTTTTGCGATATTGAACCTCCAAGTGCTGGTCTAGTTAAGCACAAGATCAAATCTTATCTACATTTCAGCACTCGACAAAGCTCTTGATCACCTTCCCATTCAACTGATTAGTTTGTTTGCCCTCAATTGTGGACGTGTGGAAAGGTAAGATTAGTTTAAGGAGTTGTTTGGTGTGTTTCTTTTTTTTACTTAGCTCTAACATATTTTTCTTGTTTTTTTTTGTGGCACAGAATGTAGCTTCTGTCTCTGTAACGCCTCAACCGCCACCACACTTAGTGAGCCCATGTCCACTCTCAAACCAACCCATATTTGATGGTCGGTTTGTTACGTCTGGGAGGCTTTAAAAACTTGTTTATCGATCCTACAAATCAACAAATGAACTTTTCCTATGTTTTGTTTTCAGTCGTACAGTTCTGACAATCACTTCCAGAAAGATCACCCATCAGAAATTCTCTCAGGACCTTTGACCAAAAAAATTAGTGCATTTGGTGACATATGTAACCAAAATCAATTCTTTTGAACATTTCCGCAAACCAATGTGTTACAGTCTTTGAGCTCCTATGGATCTATCAACAACAATTTATGTTTTGCCAATATATCTATCTATGTTTGTTGTAAGCTTGTGTTTTATTATCCTATTTTATCCATCCAGTAGGTTGATGGGCTTCTACTTGTTATCTCCCTTTGAGATTGAATGAATAATGGTGACAATTATGTTTGCAAAATAAAGAAGGATTTATGACCAACCAATCAAGGTTGAGAAATTAGAAAAAAATAATTTGACATAATTAAAGAACCAATAGAAAATTATAAGCACTGTAATATATGAATCCCAAATAATTCAAAGATAAAATATAATTAAATAAAATCATCTAAAATATTACAATAAATTTTAAAATACATTATTAAAAAAGTAGACACATATATTAATTTTTTTGGGTCAACATATTAATCTTACCTATTTCCAACTGAAAATGGAGAAAGTAGGAGAAAATTTTGGTTTAAAAAAATAAAAAAAATTTACATTCACATTAATAAAACTTCCCAATTAAACAAAGTTGAAAGCAGTGTTTGTGAATAACTTAAAATTAAAAATAATTAAATAATATTATAATTTCAAATTTTATGACAGATATATATATCTATAATCTTCTTATAATTATTTTTTTAAAAATTGTATTTTTTTATAAATTCTGTAGTTTTTGATAATTATCTTCTTACATTATTAATATTCTTTTAAACAAAATATTTTATTTTTGTTGTAGTCAAATTGCTCCTAATAATTATTAACTTTTACACATGTCAATATCTGATATTGATAACTTGACACATGTCAAAATCTTGTTATTAGCTAACTTTCGAAACCCAACTTTATATAATAAGATTATTAAGTTAAATTATCCATAACATTAGTATTAGTAATTAAAGCCATCCTAATTTAGAGTAGGACAAAAGTAAGTAATTGTAGCTTATTATAGTTCCACGTGTCATAGGATGAGACTACTGCTTCAACTATCGTTTGTTAAATTAAATATTAACCATGGTTAGCTAGGTTTTACATAAACCCATCTTTTAATTACAAACTCCAAAACTCTCATAGATAGATAATTTCTACTTTTTTACGATTCTGATTTTTATTTTTCTTCTCTCTCAAATTATCTTCGTCCCAAATCTCCAATATAGATAGATTCCCGGCGAGATTCCAATGACAAAGGAAGACGGAGCAGTGGAGATACAACGGGAAGAGCAACGTGTGAGACGTCGTGAAGAGATTCGTAGCGGTGGCGCTCGTTCTAGTAACCGGAGTATGCAAACGCGCAGCGGGTTTCGAAGGTTCATATCCGGATCAGGGAACAGAGAACAACGGAGACGCGGCGTTCGAAGTTGAATAGGATGGCTCATAACTTTTTTATCCTCGAGATTTCGTATTTCTCGTTGCCGTGGTTGGTGTTGGCACCATGGATACCGATGCGAAGTGATCAGAGGCAGGTTGAATCCAGTATTCTGTTTTCATTGGGTTTTACCTTCATGATGATCTCTCTCTACCTTCGCTGGTTCGTGTGCGCTTAGTACTACTATACTACTTCTATGCATGGGTTTTTTGTTTTGAACATTATTGTTTCCATGTTGCTTTGAACATGATTTGCTATTAATTAAAAAAAATGAATCGATTTATCGACATGGGAGTAACAAGTTGTGTAGAAAATTCCTAAATTGAACCAACCCCATTTGTGCTACCAAGTTATCGAAATTTTGTAACCAAAGAAGTTAGACCCCTTCGTTTAAGTCCATATCATTATCATGCATGAGAGTCATCATCAGTCAAACCACAGCAAGTACGGTTACGTAAACCATGGTTAAATTAGTTACAGTTAAGTACCATTGTACATGGTTAGAATTTTTTAACGATGGTTAAAGTTATATAAACCCCTCTTGCTCCCCTTCCCTCTTTAACAAACTCCAAAACCTCTCTCACACTTTTTAATCAATCATCGTTTCAGAGCTTTAATCTTTTTCTTTTCCTGCAAGATTCCAAAAAAAGTGCAATGGATGATGAAGATGGAGTTCGTGAGATAAGAGAAGAGACTAGTCGAGTTAACGATCGTTTCTTCATAGCGGTTTCGCTCGCCATTCTCACCGGAATCTGCAAACGAGCTTCTGATTTTGACGTTTTGGATCCGACGGAGACGACCAAGAACGGCCACTTGGCGTTCTACTGTGCGTCAGAGCTCAACAAGCTAGCCGATATGTGTTTTATGTTTGCGAGTATCAGAATCGCTATAGCCATGATCGGTGTCACGTTTGCGCCGGTGGCGATGCGAAGACTAAGAGAAGAGTCGGACATGAAACTGATGATTGGTTCTATTTGCCTAGTGCTCTCGCTCTGTTTCTCCGCTTATCTCCGATGGTTCGTCGTCGGATGAGTTTGATTGAGTTCGCCTGAATCTTCTTTACTCTTCTTTCGATTTAGAACGGTGTCGGTTTTGTGAGATAGATGGTTTTCTTTTTTCGTTTCTTTTGTCTAAGCATGGTTTCTTGTTGCTAAAGATTCGCAACTTTGAACATGCCTTTTTGTATACCATTTGATATTGGAGTTCAAGATTTGATCCATTCATAATATAGATGATCGTAACAGTTTCAGATGTATATCGTATTGTTTCGGATCATTTTCCAGTTTCAGATGATCGTAACAGTTTCAGTTTCAGTTTCAGAGGGGTTAAAGGTTCTTAGTTTTAGGCTGCGAAATCATCAAAATCTTGCGTCTTTGTTTTGCTCAAAGCACATGGAATAATCACAGATTCGTAGCACGCAATGAGCTTAAACTAACTTGTTAAGATCCAGATTCGTGTAACAGAGTAGTGAAGCAAGTTTTCTCAATTAAGAATCAGCACCAAAGATCATCAAATTCTGGGGGAGAAAAAAAATAAGAACAAACACAATCACAAAACACGAACACAACGACAACAAAATCAAATACATAATGAAAAAGACCAATCCCCTAAATCATAGAAGCGATCAATCCCACACGAGATACGAAGATTGAGCAAAGTACCTTTCACGATTTCTTCTACTCAGAGAGAAATGGGAAACAAAAAATAAAGTCAAGCTTCTTGTGAGTTGTGTGTGACTAATCGATGAGTCGGGTCGGGTTAGGCCATGGAGTGACTTCATCGGGTATAATTAATTTTGTTAACCGGACACTAACCGAACCGAAATCGTTATAATTAATTTCCCACTTATCTCTTTTTAATTCCACTACGGTTTAGTCGTTCTCTGATTGTGTAGATCATCACAGAGATAAGAACCTCTAAAGATAGAAAACAAGAAACGAATTAAACCATTCAATTCAAACAAACAAACAAAAAAAACAACAACCCAATTTTCTATAATTAGACAACATTACCTTCACTATATAAATCATCTAGACAAAACCTAGCTAAATCCAGTATATTGTTTATCATAAATTGTAATCAATATCAATACATTTTAAATTTTGTATACGTTATGATGGAGGCTCAAAGTTTAAAGAAAACATGCAGTGTTCTGATCATTACGGCTTTGTTGACGATGATGTTTTCGGGACAAATCTCTAATGCGGATATGTGTATCAAACATTGTGTCTCAAAACAATGTGTTAAAGAGGTGATCAAAAACGCCACTCCTGCCATGTGCGAGGATGCTTGCAAAAAACTTTGCAATGAACAACATGTAGGTCAAGAAAATTACGTTAAACCGGGTCCAAGTCTGTATTGCAAATATTTTGCTAAATGCTCCTAATCTATAATCACAAAGCTCTCATTGTTTGTTAATTCTTTTTCCACCTGATATTAATCCACGCATCTTGTACATGTGTCTTGTTTTCTCAAGTAATAATAATTAATGTATTTTTTCTTGAAACAAATATGCATGTTGTCACTCATTTTGTATCTGATTTTTTTTTGACATACATTGGAATCCAAATGATGTAATTTATAAGTTTTTATCGCGGTTTTATCTTTCGGAAATCTTAGATCCTATGCCAACAACTCATAGTTACCACACACACACACAAAAACAAAAAAAAATTATAAACTCCGTCAAACAATGTAACTTAGACTCGTTTGGTTATGTATAAACATTAACCTTAACTTCAAAATAATTATGTTTATCGACAGGTGGATATTTTTTTAATGTTTGTGTTATTTAGATATTAGAATTTACTTACCAAAAAAAATCATAATTTTGAAGAAATTTGATGTGACAAATTTTCATGAAATATTCTCTGAGGTTACAAATATCCCATATATGGTTGGTAATGGAAAGGGGGAAACAACTACCGAAGAAAAACTAGAATTGTAGAGAAGTAAAAAAAAAAAAGAAGAGCGACAGAGAGAGACTCATTCCAAAAACCACACCGGGTTGGTCGCATCAGGCTTCATATCGTACGTGGATGGGTGTTGTCCCTCCTTGTCCAAGATAAGAGTCGCAGTGTAGGAAGAAACGTCGTCATATAACCCAGTGTCCCTCCTTGTCCACACACTACATGATTTAGCTACACATAAACCAAAAATCATCATATTGTTTCTCATAAATTGTACAATATCAATACATTTTAAATTTTGTATTCTACTATATTAATTGAGAAGTACAAAAAGAAACTAACCCTAAAAGTGTTAAAATTTACATTCAAATGCATTTGAAATAGTTAAATAAAGAATAGAATTATTGAGGGTAATATTGATAATTAATAATTAATCATCTAGACTGATTATCTAAGTATGCAGAAAAAATCGTTGGTAACATGTTAGTCAATCGAATTAAGTTAAATACATTGACCAAATTAAAAATATAACAGCTTAGATTTACCAAATCTAAATACTTTTAACAATAAAATAAATTACTCACCACAATAAGATTATCTCATAATATTTTCATAACCAAAAATAAGAAAAAGTTTTATTGACAAAGTTTTTCAATAAATATTTTTAAAATACAAAAAATATTATATAAGCAAAATGAATTTATAATCACAAATAATTATAAAATTGAATCTTATGTTAATCAACTTAATATTTTGAAGTCAATTGAGAAAATATATAGTTTTGGTCCAAATGGTCGGTATAACCAAATTAATAATTTTTTTTTAAAAAACCTTATAAGTGGTGATTTTTTTTCCTGTATCCATTTGGATAATATCTATGAACTCATTTAAAATTAATGTACTTTTAATCCTACTATATTAATTGGGAATTACAAATATAAAACTAACCTTATAAAGTGTAAAAAATTACATTGCCATGCCATTAGTTTAAAAGCAAATGTTTAATTTTGAATAAGGATAAAATGTAATTTAAATATAAAACTGATAAAATCTTTTAAATAATAAAGAATTTCAAAAAAAAATATTTTCTCTCTCTAATTAATTATGAACGAAAATTATTAATTAATTTTTAAAAATTGTAAACTAATCAGAATTTTAAAAAGTAAGATTTCAATATCTAAGTATCCAAATTATTATTTTAATAACTATATTTGAAAGATTTTGTTGAAACTTTAAATTATGATTTTCTTATCATTTTTTTATTTTATTTACAAATTGTTTTGAATTATCATAAAATACATATGATAAATAATATGTAGATTTTTTTCTGCATATGTTGTGTTTGAATTTTTAAAAATGAAGATATAGTACTAATCTATGATGAAAAATGTATACGTTTTAATGTTCCACATCGACGGGTTGGTAAAACTAAAATTTGTGATTGATAAAATAATATATTTTATTTGCTCACAATTAGAATATATAATTAATACTTTAAAATAATTCACAAAATAATGATGCAAATACAACCGACAAACAATATAAAATGATAATATACATCAAACAAATTAAAATACTATAATATTTTAAGATAATTAGTATTTAAAAATATATATGTAGATTAGTATTTAAAAATAGGTATATGTACATTTCTCTCGGTCGTCCATGTTTGTCCACCCGCTAATCTTGATCACTAAGAGGTTCTGGCGTCTCTGCCTCAACTCCTTCTCTTCTCCATGTCTTTGATAAGTTCTTATTTGTCACTCCTATATATCTAATCTACCTTTCAAATTCTCTGGGTTGTCCTTGTTGAGCGACGTAATTTGCATATAATCAACAACAACTCTGACTTCCTCGTCGATGAAAGATACATGGATCTGTTCTTCTTTGATCTAATGAAAGCTTTGAAGGCAATGTATCATCATCATGGACTCCTAATGAAAATCATGTAATTTCCAGCTATTTAACAAAACTCCAGTTTCCAGCTATTTAACAAAACAGCTATATATATATGTGGCTAAGAGTTTTTATTTATTTTCTATCTTGAGAAAATTAATATTACGCAACTACGCGTAATAGATATATCTTTTCTCACATGGACTGATGGACAAGCTTAGGGTCCAAAAGAATATTACGAGAGAGTTATTCAAAAATAGGTTTTCTTAACAACCCGTAAGAAAAATAAAACGGTCACTATGATATTGTTTATTTTGTAGGCTTGTAGCATATAGTTACGCAGATAGTCAAACCAATATAGCACCTAAGAATCTAAGATGTCCAAAAAAGGAAATGAAGAACAAATTAACTTCCAACAGCTAACAACTTTTAAAACCGATAAAACTTTGTTTACTATATAAATCTCCGAAAACCACCTATCATATTCACCAAGTCATCTCATTGAAAACTAAAACTACAGTAAAAGAAAAGTTTTTAGACTTATCACAATACCAACGAGATGGCGGGTCAAATGTCAAAGAAAATATGCAATATCTTAATGATTGTAACGTTTTGTACGATGATGTTTTCAGCACAAGTCGCTCATTCGAACAAGATAGCTTTAGATGTATGTCTTAGAAACTGTGTTACAAACGTGTGCATGAAGACCGGCAAAAAAGCAACTCCAGCCAAATGTTCTGACGCCTGCAAGCAAGTTTGTGATGGAAACCCATACAATAGTGAGGAATACTTCGTCCCTGGAGATAAGAAAAGTTCTGTGACAAAGTTTTGCGAACAATTTCCGTGGATATGTTAGTAAAATAGTAAGTACCAAATTAAACATACAAAAAAGTTGTTCCCTCATTTAATCTATAAACTATATATTTTTATTTTCATATCATATTTCAAAAAAGAAAAAGTTGTCTTATTTATTCATAAAAAAAACAAAAACATGTAAGTATCGATTTTTATATAATAATAAAAATATATATTACTTAAATCATATGCTTATGGGCTTTGAATGGAATGGGCCGAATTCGTCTAAATGAAGTCCCAAAAAGCATGTTATGCTTTTCTATTCTTGGTTTTCTTTGAAGCTTCGTGAATCGTGAGTCTATGTCTGCGTGGAGCTCAGTTTCTTCCTTTGATATTGTTGCAAGTTGGTTACAGGAGTCGTTAAGGGAATAAGGCTTCGAAGTGTGAAGGTAACGGAAGAAGTACAATACATCATGATTGTGCTTTCTCTTCCATGATTTAAATCTTTAATTGTTTTATTGTACATGCTGCGTAGGATGTGCTCATGCCAACTACATTTATCCACGTAATTTACCAAACATATATAACATTTTTTGGTTTCAATATCATCCAGATCATTTCATTCACTTAGAAATTCGTCAATATTTACAGCATTTATATACTCCATGTATTATTTTATGTGTGAAAAAATGATTTTTGCATATTTCTGAAAAGAAAAATAAGAAAAGTTCACATGATTCCAATTTGATATAACAAATATTAAAATTTGACAAGTAAAAAAAAGAAAAGGAGATTGCTAAGCTGTGATAATTTCGAATATAATGACTAGAATGCATACGCATGGCTCTCTGTTGCAATTGGCCTTTATCTTAGCCGAAAGTTAAAAATAGATGAGGAGTTTTGACTTTAGATCTCATTTGAAAGAGATGTTTAAATGATAATATCCTCTTTAATCCATTTTATAATCCAACGTTGTTAGCAATAAAAGTAGTAATGAATTAAAAAAAAAAGCTATCAAATGGAACCAATATCATGGCAACTATACTAAAATTGTTGTTGTGATTTGACTAGTAAGAAAAAGATTGTTGCACTCTCTAGTCTCTACGACGTTTCAATGTTTCGAACTATTACAAAACAACCAAACTATTTTATATATACCATACACACACACTTTCATAGAACTTTCTAACCAAGCTAAGTAACCATACCAGAAATTAGATGAAACAGTGTAATATACATAGCTTGTAGTTAAGTTATGTTGTTTGAAATATAACTAATCTCGGAGGCTAATAACATCGAACTACACCAAACAAGGATGTTTGGTTAAAATGGGTTGTTCACGATTTTGATTAGATCCAACCATCCTGCTCTCTTTTTATTATTTTCTTGGCCATTAATTCTTTGTTTGAAAAAAAAAAAACAGATTCCGTGGATAGTAATTGATCGCGGGTTTCAACAATCCTGCAAGCAGATCACCTACCAGATTTCTTACCAAAAATGAAATGAATTCAAACGTTGTTTATTGATACACATATTAAGTTATTTCTACTCCTGTATGCATGAATAGTGGAAATCTGGCTTAGGGGTGATGTTTATTTATGTTTTTTTTTTTTTTTCTTTTGCTCCAAGGGTGATGTTTATGTATGTTATTAGTTATTACTATGAAAAGTTTAATTTATGTCCATTGAATTGATCTGGTTTTTAATTTAGATACATTTTTATAAAAATAGTTGTATAAATATGTATATGCTAAAATGTATTGAGAAATGGGAAAAATACCCCAAATTATTATTTTTATATTATTTATAAAATTACCACTAATTGTTTATTTTCCCAATTGCCTTAATTTTAGACTTTAGATTGTTATTGACCTTTAGGTGATTAAATTAATATAATTAAACTATTAAGAGTATTAATCTGAAGATAATCTTATAATAATAAATTATTAGTTTGTATAAAACTTGCAATTTGAAGAAAATATATTTAGGTTAATTTTAATTTGTAAAAGAAATTAACAAAAAAATGCTTTTTTTTATAGGACAATAATTGAAAATTAAAAAATAAATTTAACCAAACTAAATAAAAATGATCTGGTAAACATAAGTTATTCCTATGTTAAGTGAAAATGTAAAGCTGGCATCGTGGTGGCATTTTGTATGTTTTATAAAAAATGATTAAATTTAGACAAAACTATTAGCCTAATCCGATATGAATAGAAAACAAATCTTAAAAAAAAAACACATAATTCTAAAGTTTCTTTTGATGTCGAAACTTGATTTAACAATTTTATCAAAAAGCAGAGATTTTTTTCTCTGTAAATCATAAAAAAATAAATATATACTGTGTAAAATTAAAATATTATTAGAGACTGTGTTAAAGTAAATGGCACGTGCCAGCTTTTGCAACAGTAAAAGCTAAAAAACCGTTCATGTTTGGATCCGTCGACCAATGTATATTCCCATCATCACCGGTCACACAACATCCAACGGCTCTCCTTCTCCTCTTTACTTAATCAACCGTCAGATCTTAATCCAACGGTTCTTATCAAATCTAATCTCATCTCTTTCTTCTCTTTAAATTGAAAAGCCCAAACCCGGTCCATTTCTTCTTCGCTTCCTCTCCCTCTCCCTTTCTCTCTCTCTCTCTCACTGAGCTTCGCCGTTTTAAAAAAAATTCTCCGGTACCGGAAAAAATAACAACGCAGAGAGCCAAAAAAAAAAAAAAAATTCACTGTTTATAAAATAGTAATCACAAATCTCCATCTTACTAACAGAGTCGTGCGTGATGCTACTTACGGTGACGAAGCAGCGGTTAGTGTTGTACTCTCGCCGGAGAAATCTATTATGACCGGAATCTCACCTCTGTTTTCGTTTCGATAGTTTCGAAGTTTTTGTTTTTGTTGGAAGAAGAAGAAAATGGAGAAACAGGCGGCGAAGCTAACGAGGACACAGTCGTCGTTGCTCCGGTCATCTTCAAATGTCCGATCGTCTTTTCAAAGCTTATCTTCAATCGTGGAAGGCGAACAACAAGATCTAGAAGCCGGAGAGAAAGAAGAGAAGCAGAGACGAAAACCACCTAAACCATTCGGTTCATCAAATCATAAACCCGGTTTAACTCGGATTAATCCCGGTTTAGCTTTCACCATGGTTTCTCTCTCTTTCCTCAGCCTCTCCTCCTTCTTCTTCTTCGTCGTCTTCTCACAAACCGATGAGATCCTCACATCGGAGAATCTATTGCTAGCTCTCATCTTCGTCGCCGTAGCTCTCTTCTTCGCTTCCAAGAACATCGCACTCCTAAACCAAACCGTGATCGCAATCAAACAAATCTGCGACGAAACCACCAGAGTCTTAGGGTTCCAAGGAAGAAACCCGAAATCTAAACCGGTACAATGGTACATCGGAGACGATACCAGTAAACCGGATAAGAAGGTCGTGAAGCGATTCGTCAAAGAAGGTGTTCAATTCTACAGTAATGGAGACTTCTACGAAGGTGAATTTCACAAAGGGAAGTGTAATGGGAGTGGAGTTTATTACTATTTCGTGAGAGGTCGTTACGAAGGTGATTGGGTTGATGGGAGATACGATGGTCATGGGATTGAGAGCTGGGCTAGAGGGAGTAGATATAAAGGTCAGTATAGGCAAGGTCTTAGACATGGTTATGGAGTTTACAAGTTCTACACTGGTGATTGTTATGCTGGTGAATGGTTCAATGGTCAGAGTCATGGTTTTGGTGTTCAGTCTTGTGCTGATGGTAGCTCTTATGTTGGAGAGTCTAGATTTGGTGTTAAACATGGTCTTGGATCTTACCATTTCAGGTATGTTCTCTCTGTTCTGTTTTTTTTTTTTTTTTTTTTTTCATGAGTGAATCTAGTTTTGACAAAGAAGTAATAATAGACATTTTTTTTACTCTGTTGTGTTTTGTTAGAAATGGAGATAAGTATGCAGGGGAGTATTTTGGAGATAAAATTCATGGGTTTGGTGTGTATCGGTTTGCGAATGGACATTGTTATGAAGGAGCGTGGCATGAAGGTCGTAAACAAGGGTTTGGTGCTTACTCGTTTAGAACAGGTGATGCTAAATCTGGTGAATGGGATTCAGGGAGTCTTGTCACTTCTCTTCCTCTTACGAGCGAGCCTGTTTCTAGAGCTGTTCAGGTAATTTTTTTTAAGTTGAAACCCGAGTTGGTTGACTCGATTGTTGTTGGAATTGACACACAAAAAGTAAAAAAAGTGAAAAACTTTAACTTGAATTTTGCAGGCGGCTCGAGAAACGGCGAACAAGGCAATGAATCGGAGACGGGTAGAAGAGCAGGTGAGCCGAGCCGTGGCTGGAGCTAACAAGGCTGCTACGGCTGCAAGAGTGGCTGCGGTTAGAGCTGTTCAGAATCAGATGGATGGTAAATTTTGTCAAAGTTGAAAAAAAAAAGACCAAAATGTAAAAAAAAAAAGCCTTTTTTTTTTCTTTCTTTTATTACCAGTCTCTGTAACCCTGATTGAGCTATATAACAAAAAAAATGGTATAGCTTCTTTCAGAGGTTTGTAACAGAGAGAGAGTAATTTTCGATTTTTACTAATGTAACAACAATCTGTAAATAGTTGGAGAAGCAAGCTGGTGTTTTTATCTTTTTTTTTTTTGTTGTAAATCAACGGCTTCAAATGAAGGGAAATTGGCAGCAATAGCAAAAAAAAAAACTGTATTTAATTGACTGACCATTATAACCACTCAAAGTTGATATTCCATATATTTTGTGTAATATATACTATTTTGTCCTTGTGTTAACCACCACCTTCACTATTTTTACTTCTTTGCCACCACCACCCATACCACCACCATCACCATCCCCACCTCTTTACCACCATCACCCCTAGGGTTCCTAGGCTAATCTCTAGGGTTTAGATTTCCTCCAGCCACCACCACCGTTGACCATCAACTCCGATCGCCGGAAACCGCCGTCGCCGGTCGCCGGAAACCGCCGTCGCCGGTCGCCGGAAACCGCCGCCGCCGGTCGCCGTAAACCGCCGCCGCCGGTCGCCGGAAACCGCCGCCTCCGGTCGCCGGAAACCACCACTTCCGGCTGCCGGTCGCTGTGACCCCCGGCCACCACCGCCACCTCCGGCCGCCGGCCACCACCATCCTCTTCAACCACCCCTACCATGAAAACACTAAAATTGTCATTTCAACTATCCCTAATCCTATTCTTCTAATTTATTCAAAGGAAAAAAGATGGCTAGCTACATGAAGTATAGGGGAATGCATGGTCACACATGCCAAGTATAATATTGTATCCTCAACTACACGAAGTATATGTATTGCATGGCCACATGCATGAACTATATGACGTTATGTGGTCAACACCATAGACATAAAATTCAGTACACCGGCCGAATGATTCCGGCGAAGACCGACGTTGACTCCGGCGTTGACCAACATTGACAAAAAAATGTATTTTTTTCTATTAAAATAAAAATAAAAAATTATTATATTAAATTATTTATGGTTTTTCATGATTAAAAAACATAATCTATTCAATATCTAATTATTTATATATCTCTAATCTATTCATTCTTATAATTAGTTACTTTTTATTTTTAAAGCTAAACTAATAGTTAAATAAAATAATTAATCAATATTTTCAAGAAATATATATATATATATATATATATAATATGTAATTATTAATGATTATATATATATAAATCTCTGATCATCAAATTATTTAAAATTTTAAATACTACAAGAATCAATAAAATCAAATTCAACTACTTTCATTAAAAAATAATATGCAAAAGATTTGAGTATATGACTCTTTACTTTAAAATTTTCATGGTAAAGAGTATACAAAATTTTAGATACTCTTTGGTATAAAAAAAATTACTTACTCCTAATAACATGTAAACAATAACAAAAAAATTAACACTATTTACTTTTAACAGATAAAATTAAAGATACATAATTATTTTCAATATATAATATAAGGGCATTTGAAATAATCCTCTTATTATATATCCTTTTGCAAACATATCCTAAAATTAAGATAAAATCTATATATATTTTGAAAATAATTATTAATTATTTTTATTTAACTATTATTTTAGCTTTAAAAATAAAAAGTAACTAATTATAAGCAAAAATACATTAGAGTTATATAAATAATTAGATATTGAATAGAATATGATTTCTAATCATAAAAAACCATAAATAATTTAATATAATAATTTCTTATTTTGTTTAATATAAAAAATTAAAATACAATTTTTTTGGTCAATGTTGGTCAACTCCGGAGTCAACGTCGGTCTTCGCCGGAATCATTCGACCGGTGTACCGGATTGTATGTCTATGATGTTGACCATATAACGTCATATAGTTCATGCATGTGGTCATGCAATACATATACTTCGTGTAGTTGAGGATACAATATTATACTTGGCATGTGTGACCATGCATTCTCCTATACTTCATGTAGCTAGCCATCTTTTTTCCTTATTCAAATTATATGCTATATTCTTCATACTATTTGTTATTTTGGTTATCTCACAAATTGGCCCTCAAATGAATCTCTTTGTTTTTCTTTTTTTGGTATATATGTTTTTGATCGAATCTTTGGGAACAAGTGATTTTGATTGATAATATTATGATCTTGATCTGGATCACTGACAATATCGATTCCCTTTAGATATTTTAGTTATAACAATAATAAAAATGGCAAATTGTTTATTCGGGATTTTATATAATAAATTTTGGTTTTGCCCAAGAAAAACAACAAAATTTGGGAGGGAAGCATGAAGAAGATTCTTTTGTTCGGCGCTAAGCATTGCGATTTCCCAAAAACTATCGATTAAACAAACATCCAATGTCGTGATCCAGAGAAACTAATATCAATGGCCTATGTTAGGAGACTTACCTGTTCTAGATGCATACTTCTATTCTATTCTGGATGTTTTAAGTACTGCCAAATTCTTATTAATTTCGCTATAAGTTCCAATGCTTTTTGCAATATCAATATTATCAGAGGTAGTAGTTAAAATATTTTCAAGATATGTCATTCACAAAGCCATATAAC
This sequence comes from Camelina hispida, assembly GCA_023657505.1. Taxonomy (NCBI): domain Eukaryota; kingdom Viridiplantae; phylum Streptophyta; class Magnoliopsida; order Brassicales; family Brassicaceae; genus Camelina; species Camelina hispida. Next base: position 11,466,759 of record CP094631.1, on the reverse strand, counting down.
GTAAGCTTGCTGGTGAGTTTTAAAATTTTGTCTGTTAACTACTTAGTTTTAGTAATTCTATGTATATTCATCAAAACGTAGAGTTACCAAGTCGGCGTTGATATCAATGCATGTTTCGTTTTGAAATGGATCACTTAAAAAAGGCAAATTTGAAATCGTTTTCTTTTTTGTTACTTCAAATTTTGAATTTCCTAGGTGACAGCAATGTTGTACTTAGTTTTTCTTATTATGGATATTGATAAGAATTTAAAACTACTCAATCAATCATAGAAATAGGTTATGGTATACTTTTTTTTTAATTATAAGTTTGGGTTACGACAGGAACACATCCGATGCATACATGTTTCGTCGCATAAAAGAAATGTTGTAGAAGCCATGTGTCCTTATCGATCATCATATATATAGTCTAGATCGAGATATATCATTTGTGATTTTATATTATCCTTATCCTTTCGTTTTCTTCTATTTTATATAGTTATAGACGCCACTGATCACATGGTTTCTTGCTGGATTGGTCTCCCTTCGCATCAATATACTCCAAACAAATATTGCAAAATATTTCAATTTATTTTACCCAAAATATTATGAATTTGTAAACTAAAAGATAAAGTGTTTGATTATATTTTCTATATAATGCTTTCAAAGCTTATTCCAAAACCTTATTAAGAAAATACAACACATGTGACATTATATATATAGATAATATAGTGCACCAGTTTGCCAAAAAAAAAAAAAAAGAAGATAATATAGTGCACCATAGTATCCGAGTGGGTTGAGTAGGCTATTCGTTAAGAAAACACAGTACTAATTAGTAGTACTAGTAATTACCTTCACATAAACCACTAGACTGTAGCCTAATAATAACCAAATAATTCAACGTAGGTTACTCTTTTTCACGGAAATTCAAAAATATACAAAATATTTGAAATAATTCAACATAGGTTAACTCTCTCATTCACGAAAATTCAAAGATACTCCAAGTAACTTGTACTCCCGTAGTATGGATTCACGGAGTATGATTTAACATTTTCCGTCATTAGACTATAACTGGTCAGTTTAATAACTAAATTCTTATGTTTATAACAAGCTAGACTCGATTTCTAGTCTTTTTATAATCTTTGTTGTCTAAAAATAATAAAATTTAAAAAATTTCATATTGCATTTTAAAAAAATATAACTCAATTAATTTGCATGCAAAAATTATTCAGAGTGATTTTTTTTTATAGTTTTACTTTTAGAATTTATTGAACTTATGCAAAAATTTCAAAATATTAGTTAAATGTTATACTTTTGAATTAAACTAGATTATGGAGTATTTAAAAATCTTGAATAAATTACACTAAGTTTGAAATCTTTGAAGTATAAATATTACATACGAGAGTATCATATCTTAACCTGTAATATTGTCTAGTTATATAAATCCTTTAAAATAATTTTCAAAAATTTTACATAATTGGAAAGCGTCACTTTCATTGATAAGTTTTGTATCAATGTAAGTAGTAGTATTAATTTTTACAGCCCGCATGTGTCTGACAGCATTTTGACTCAAAAATGTTGACTTCAAACTTGGAAATCTAACCACTCCACACATAAATTAATTATCCTGCAGATACAGGAGTATCTGCAAATCTAACTAATTACTGGTTTACAAATTTCCCATGAAATAAAAAATTCAGTGCCTTCAAATATCTCAATGCATCTATTTAAATTTGAACTAATACAGATACATACTCCCTCCGTTTCACAAAGAGTGTCATTTTATATTTCCAATGAATGTTTTAATGCTAAGTTTTCTTTTTTACCCCTAAACTCAAAGCTATTTTCATTGAATATAGAACATTAACTACTTATTAAATAGGGGCAAACATGTATAATTCAGACTTTTCTTAATTTGTGTGAAATGTGTCAAAATGACACTCTTTGTGAAACGGAAACGGAGGGAGTATATATTTTTGGTAGACTGAACTCTTTTTTATTTTATTTTTAACAGCAATTTTCTTTTTTAAAAAATATAGACTGATCAACTTTTAAGTTTTAACTATATACGAGTGAGCTTTTATGACAAAATGTAAAACCTTAGGATATTACTGATAAAAATACGTGCATGAAATATAATTTAATTCCTCGAAAATGGTCGACGACAGCATATGAAGTTTACATAACGTATTAAATATAGAGGCATATACGTACCGTCAATAATTGATGTATAGAACCTAATTTTTCTTTAAACAATCAAAACGTCGACCTATATCTCTAATTATTTGCTAGTATTAATTAGGATATAGTAATTTAAAAAACATTAAATATTGTGGACGAGAGAGAAGTCAGCAGAGGAATGCTGGTTTCGGCATGCATGTCTCTGCCTCTTTGATTGCGAAATTTATTAAGATGTGAATAGTTGCATATAAACTCGAATAATCATTGTTATGACTTGTGCGTTTTAATTTTTAATGTATTTAAAATTAATTCTTGTGCAAATACTGTATATATCTAGTTTAAGACAGATTGTTACAATTAAATTAAACTAATGCGGTGATTGCTGAAATTGTTGGTCCAATGGGTGCCATCCACTGACAGAAAATTAATACTAATACCTTGGTCAATGTAAGTCTTCGTAGTTACAGTTCTACAAAATATTATGAGACTAATTCTCCCATTATTTCAGCACGTACTACACCTCTCTATGTTATAAGGATTGGGCATTGGAAACTATTATGTTATAGTATGCTGTTGAAACTTCCCAACCACTGAAAACTCGACTCATACTTCATACTACTACTTACTTGACACAAACCATATTCGGTTCGGTTTATCGGTTATCCTAAACATAAAGATATATGCGAGTAGATACATTGAGTTGAGATAAGGTGACTATGATTAACGTTGGAGATTTCTGTGAGCGCATATGCATGATGATATTTTTGTGAGTTTTTTTTTTTTTTGAACTTCACATTATTTGAATTCAAAAACAAAAATGAACTGAGAAGTGAACCTCACCAATGCTTATGCAATCATCACGCTTACAAATAATTTTGAAATTTATCTCTTTTGTGTTTGTTATTTTATATTGGAGCATTGATCTCTTAACTTTAAGCAGGTTACTACAAACATGCAAGCAGACAACATAATTACAACTTGCATTATTAAAACAAATAAAATTGAAGTTGCCTTTTCAATTTTGATGTTCTTAAATTTGGAGTTTGCCAATTTGCTATGGGCCATTGCCAGTTGCCCAATTAGTGTTGGCTCATCTTCCGATAACATTTTAAATGTAGAACATTGCTTACAATCTAAACAACCATCTTTCTCTGCAGATATTGTGTGTGGGTTCCAATATAATCTTCAGCAGACTATACTAACTGAAAGTGTTTAATTTACCCTTGTAATTATTCTTAATAATCCTTATAACATATTTACAATACCTATTTCCTTACTTAGTTGATTTTTTCTTTTTTTTTTTTTGCTTTCATCAGCAAAACGAACACAATTTTATTTAAATCTGTAAACAACTTTATTTAAACTGGTCCAGTTTCTGTGGACAAAATCTTTTATAAATGTGTGCCAAATTATTGCCAAAAGATTTCTTTACTAACGATTTTCACAAATATTTTAATAGTGAAATTTAATGAACTATTTCCGGATAGAAAGAAACAGGCATTCAGATTTTCTTATGGGTTAAATATTTCATAACTGAATTGTGATTAAAGAACATTGTATATGTGGTTATGATTTAAGATCCGATCACCCATGTCCTCACAGAATAATGCCTTTACAATATACAAAGCACATATCACCTTAACTTAAATTCAATCATACATGTATATATTTTTTTTCAATTTCTTTTTACTAGCAAACAATTCTTTGCTACGAAGTCTATTTTCTCCAATACAAAAGTGCTTGGCATCACATGTTCGGTAATGTAGCTACTGATTTTTGAAAGCGACCAAAAATATAAGTTAGTATTTTGTTTTAGGTATTTTATTGGAATAATTTTTTTTCCACACGACAAGTACATGATAACACTTTGTTATCCGCCGCCAATTCTTTCCGAATCAAGATAAGTACAAATAGAAAATAAAAGTCGAGCGAAGACACGAACAAATACAATTTTTTTGGAAACTGTGATGCATAAAGCAAACTAAAAACCTAATGCTGTTGACGATATTGACTTCTGTTTATCTTCTTCTACTGCTACATGTAACATGTTATCATAAAGGTAAGGATTTGACCATGGTGATTCACTTTGTTATAAAAACTTATTTCTTTTTGCTTGTAACTCTATATAATATACCAAATAGCATGTTTTCTTTCAAAGATAATCATCAACATTATATACTATGGTTCTTCCACAAATTTCGTGAAGGGAATAAGTAGGTTTCAGTTTGAATGATTGAATCTACTAGAAGAGAAAAAAAAAATCATCACAAGCTAACCTATTTTCTAAAACTTCTCATCATCATCATCTAGAATTATTTATTATCGATTGAACCGTATATTTCCTGATCTAAAAACCGAAAGATGCAATTCTCATACAGTATAACATTTTAGTCCATTAAACTTTGTTAGCCTCATCATTTCATTTGCCTATTATATTCATAAACTGGAGTTAAATAGTTCAATCTGGGTTGATAAAGCCTTAACTGAACCAAATTATGCCGGGCTTCTTTCTAGCCCTGTGCATTTTGCAATACTTTTAAATTAACCTAACAGATTTAAAGTTCTATATTAACTTAGCCGATAGTTTTAAATATTCATGACGGTGGCCTAAATCGATAATGGACCCAAAACCAAAGCCCATGTATCCGAATCACATTACTAAAAAAAATAAACGCTAAAATAATAGCGTTGAGCAGGAGACGACAAGTCATGTGGCTTCAAGGTTTCATCCCAAATACTGAAGTTTAGATGTGCCTTTGACAAAGAGATGCTATATTAACACTTTGATGTGATAAGATATGAATATTATGAATCATATGAATGTCTTATCAAATCACGTTATCTTCTCAAGTATGGGGTCCCATCTTTTGTATTAGTTTGGCCCTCAAATTTGTGAACAACCCATTTAACTATGATTTTGTTCCTGTCTTTAGCTATTAAATAGCGGATAAATGTCTTCAACATTTTGGTTAATGGTTACATTAAGACCATAATGTATCGATACTAAACTCACATGATCTCATCATTTATTCTTTATAATAATATATATGGTGTTCGTATAATGTAGATTCATGGGATATGATCACAATACTTAAACAAGTTCATATACGCTAGCCAACAAATAATATCGAATCATACACGCACACATGCACTAGGAGGTAACAGTTATGCTTGCGAAAATTCATGTATTGAAGAATGTAAACTTGTCTCAAAAACGATGTTAAAAATAAGAATAACAGTTGGAGCAAACTTGTGAAAAAATATTCGAATGTTATCATCAAAAAAAAAAAACGAATGGTGATTTCTTTTTTGAGTTCGCAAGTGAGATGGAGGACCTAGGCTTCTCTTTATGTAAAAAAAACCTGACTAAATCTATTTACAAATTAAAGCAAGGACTCTTACTATTAGCTAGAAGCCTCCTACCATTTTGTGCTATAAAATATCTGATTAACATTAGTTTGAATCATATACACTATTGTAGTTATATCCCTTGACTGCAGTTCTCTGTCTCCATGAGATTCTTTCACAAAAGAGGAAAAATAAATAAAATTAAAAAAATATGTTATTTTAAGTTCAAGTTTCAAAGATATGAACTTTGTCCCCAAGCAATGTGTTGCATTATTTGCCATACCAAACTTTTCCACGGCACATGAAACAGTAAGATTCCTCTGTGAGTATAGTACTACACATAATACTATTTAATCAAAACAATTTATGAATCATGAAGACACATCGGGAAAGAGTTGTTCAGATTTGATTAGTACATTAATTTACATATAGTTATCTTATCATCTTAAGAACTTTACTATCATCAATGATGACTTCTAAGTTCTAACTAATGATGCTTGTCAACTAGTGAGGGAAAAAATGATTGTAAATTATTCACATCATCGCCTTTACTACTTACCAAAACAGGAATTAACAAAAAAAGAAAGATAATGTGTTGGATTGCAAAATCATCACATACTGGTAGCAACTTGGCACACTTATATACAAGTAAACGAGTTGAAGAAAATGATACAAAATCTCATATAGTGAATTATCAGATTAGTCAATACGACACTGGTTTATTGATCATTTATTGTTAATGAACTGATTAAAAAATGAAACTCCACACATGAAAAACAGAAAAAGTCAAAGAAGTGAGAAAAAAAATCTCTTGTTCATGTGAACTTCCCAAGTTGTATCGAGTACATATAAAACCTTGAATTATTGTATTATATTTGTATTCGTCGTCAGTTCTCTCCAAGCAACAAACAACTTGGAAAAGAATAGTTACGACAGGGTAAAATAATTAACATATTTTAAAAAGAATTGAAAAAATGATAGAAATATATATATGATAAACTAATTAAAAGTATGTATTCTGGACCGTCGGATTCAACTGAAGCTCCAAAGTGGAATGTCACCATCTTCGTACGAGTATTCATCGAGCATCGTCGTGAAGTTTAGTTGAGGAGAGTAATCAAACGGAGCTCCATCATCGAACAAGAACATTCCATTATGATCCTGATCATACCATGATGATGATGGATCCATCAAAGGCACATGATTGTCCACGAAAGATCCTAATAGAGATTGCATCCCATCATCATCATTATCATTATCATTATCATCATGATCGGACGGTGACGAGGCGGCCGATGAAGAAGAAGGGGCAACAAGGTCAAATGAGTTTGCAGCTTGAGCGGCGACTCTTTGGATGGATTTGGGGGAGAGAAGGGTCTTTTCATCTAAGATGTCATCAAGAAGATGATGAGAAGAAGAGGTAGGGAAGTTGAGATTGGCTTGAGGGCCTTTGAGACACAAGAGTGCAACATCATAAGCCCTAGCAGCTGCTTCAGCTGTTGAGTAAGAACCTAACCAAATCCTTGTCTTCTGATTTGGTGCCCTTATTTCAGATACCCATGACCCCCAACTTCTCATCCTCACTCCTTTGTACTTCTTAATCTTACTCTTCTTGTTCTTGTTCTTACACGACAACGACGAAGACGAAGAAGAAGATGAAGATGAAGAAGGAGATTGTGATGAAGAAGACAAAGGCATTTCCTTCTTCTTGTTGCTTTGGATCTTGTGTTCTTGTTTCACCATGGTAATGTCGATTTGCACAATGTGTTAGTATATATCGATCAAGTAAAGAGATTGGTCGTTGAGTATTCTTTTTTTTTTCCTTGTTCTGAAGGATAGAGATTTGTGGATGAATGTTAAATGTGAGCTATGGAGATTATATATAGAGATGAGGTCGATTTGGGAGGGGTATGGGAGACGAAGAGATGAAATATTTATTAATTGATATAAATCTAAAATAGGGTCAAATGAAATATAGTATGGTTTTCTTGTGTATGAATCTGACATTGTGGTGCATGACAGGTGTTTTTCTTCTATTTTTTCTTTATCCTCGCAATTGGCATTAATACAATTGTGTTCCTTTCTCATCAAAACATAAAACACACAAAAATAAAAAAAGAACTTAAATCTTTGAAATTTAATTATTTATTCATTCGGATGCATGTTAAGGCTTTTTCCAAGAGAACAATGAACCTGAACATGGCTTTATTTTAACATTTTGCTAGTTCTGCATCTTCTTATTAAAAAAATACATGTATTGATGCATATAACTAATATTCTTGGTATTTAGAGGAAAAAATATAGAAACATATAATGATTTTGATTGGCTTTTTGTGGAATCACAAATACATCTCTTTGATTATTCGATCACATAAACTTTTGTCTATTGCATATTATTGTAAAAAGACAAAAAAGAAAAAAAGTACATATTTTATTATATAGTGTTATGAATGATAAAAAAGCCTCTCCTTAATTTTTTACAAGGACTTAAAGTTACAAATTTTTCCTTGTAAATATTTAATCAATCAAACTTCAAATTTTTCCTTATAATCAATCAAACTTCAAATTTTTCCTTGTAATTATTTTTAACGGTTGGTATACTTAACCGAACGGATTTGGAATTTGTCGAACAAATTTTATTGATAGAATTAGATATCAAACAAAAATGAATTACCGAATGGAGTCAATTTTTTGATATGAATAAATTAATTTCGGAGAGTATATATACTACCATATAGTATATAGCTAGCTGTGTACGGAAGCCACTTGATGAGTAAATCGAGGAGAGATGCTAAAATAACCTATAGTATTTTTTTAGGTTGAGATATCAAAATTTTCTTTTATAATTTGACTATACACGTACCTATCATCACTATCAGGAGATTACGAATTACAGCTACGTTTTAACGCGTTAACTCGTTTATACGAATTTTCCAAGAAAGAGGCCCCCATTCATGGTTAGTTATGTTTATTCTTTCTTTACCTATTAAACTAGTGGGTTTTCAGTTTGCAGCTTATAATACTCAAAAATTTCTAGTATCATGTTTCTATACTTTTAAAAAAAAATTGACGGTAAATTCTACAAACGTACGTGCACAAATATGTGTAGATTTACGACCATCAAGCTATTTTGGTTTTTATTGTTAAGAAACCCAAATTTTGTTGCTACACCGAGTCTAGCTAAAGAAATGTCTGGCTTAATGGGTTTTAATCTGTATGACAACTTGGAATTGAATTGTTATCATCCTGGCTTGTGACTTTATGAATTTGTGAGTAAGTTACGCGTTAACTAAACAGAGACGTCGTACGCCACAGTAATTAGTATAAATACGTTTGGTAGTATTATAATCATCTCTTGTAATATTTATAAACCATATATATAAGGCAACATGTTACATAGTTATTGATTATAGAATACATACATATGCTAATTAAGGAGGAAGACACATCATTAAATAACATACGTACATATATTATGAGGAGCAATCAATTAGTGGACCATTGATTCTATTAGAACATGTATTTTGTTATAATAAACATGAAATACTAAGGAAAACAAAAGTTTATTAAAGAACAGCGAAATGAAGATAGCGAAGAGTGAAGTCAGAAGAGTGTGGGAGAAGGTGATGATGCTAATTCGATAAGAGAGTGACTTCAAATAACAGCTGTTCTCACTCTGTCACTTTGCTACCCAAATCCAAACCGCGTTATCTCTCGTCACACTCACTCGTGTATCTTCCTAAATTCTGAAATCTAATTACTTTTTTTTCTTTTTCTAATTCATACTAGTTGATATCAACGCTAGTAATATATACATCATACATATCGAAAGTATATGTGCATTCCAAATTTATAATAACATCGTCTTCTCCACATACAAGTTGTGTTAGTTTTTTTTTTTCCATTTGTCTTTGAGTTATTATTTAAAAAAAAAAACTAAAATCAAATTAATTAAGCTCGATTTAGTTCCTACTGTCGATTTAGGATTTCGAATTTCTTGTCTAACATAATTTTAATAAAGTAGCGATAGCAGCGTAAGTAATATATAGGAACATACTGTATGTAACTTGCCATATGCTAAAGATTAATACAAACAATTGAATAAGGGAGAAAATAAAAACAATAAAGCATATACTAGCTTTAGGACACGCAAAGAGCACATGATCGTATGTAAGAAAAGATTGGAGATGACATGTTCTTTGTGGACAGCCTTGACTTTCTCACAAAGCCTAAGATTAATCATGGGATGGTACTTTAATTTGTTGTCTTCGTCTTTAGATTTCACACTTTGGTCTTAAGCAAAACTCTCCAAAATGTCAGAGATCAGTTAGAGAAAGAGAGAGAATATGGGCAGTTTTTGTCAGCTTTCCAGCCAAAACATGCGTTTGCATGACGAGACGAAGTATCTCGATCGTGGCTTCTTTCAATTCAACTTTTTGAGTTTTAACACTTATTTCATCTTTGGCACCTACGTGAATGTCCTCTCTTGAAACTTGAAAATTAAGCAATAAAATTAGAAAGCTAACATGCAAAAAAAAAAAAATGCTAACAAATAGATTCTTAGTTTCTTATTACATAAAACAATATCTTATTATATAAAACTTAGTTTTCAAAGTTAGTTTTTCATATAATCGCCACATGTGTAAGTATATGATAATATTTTGATACATGTGAAAATAAATTTTATTTAAAAATTGAGGAAAATATTAAAAATTTTAAAAAAGAAAAATTATAATTAATATTTTTGAAAAGTATATAAAACCAAAAGTAATATATTATATGACTAATTCTAATAGGAAAGTTATCTATTAAATTACTAATTTAAATAGGAAAATATGTGCAATTACTTTATATTATAAATATTTATAGTATATCTATAATATACTTTATATAACTAATTCTAGTAGGAAAATTATTTATTAAATTAATAATTTTAATAGGAAAATACGAGTAATTAATGAGAAAATATGTGTAATTTAATTGCAATTATAATTTATTATAAACATATAGTAAAAGAAATTTTAAAAGAAAAATGATTAATATATATAAAATTTGATGTTTTAAAATTAGAATACAATTGAAAATATATTGTTAATTTTCCTTTTTGATTTCTTTTTTAGATATAAAAGTAATTTTTTTAATTTTTTAAAACGTGTCAACATCTAATCAACATATTGACAAGTTTTTTATCAAAACCTAAAAAATCACAACTAACATCTTATAATATAAATCTTAATTTTTTAAAAAGAAAAAATTTAAATTTTTTTAAATATTAAAAGATAAGAAGATTTCTATTTTGACAAAATGTTGAAAGTTTTACTTAAAACTGTAAAAACATAATTATAATATCATTATATAAACAAAATTTTCGTTTAAAACAATTTATAAATAATTTTAAAACTCCTCGCAAACCCAAAACAGAACCGAACCTGAGAAGCCACAACAAACTTGGTCGTTGTGCAGAAATCGAAGAAGAACCATAAAACGAGAAAAATGGAGATTTTAGAAGTAACATTGGTCAATGTCTTGCTGCGGTGTCCAATGAAGAACATCGCGAGATTCAGATCAGTAAGCCAAGAATGGAAATCTCTAATAGATTCAGACTTCTTCGGAGATCTCTACGTCTCTTTCAACTTATCTTCGTCAACCTCATGGTCGATCATTGAAAACAACCCTCACAAACTCACACTTGAAATCGTCGGCCATCATGGATGCGAAAGATGGGTACTTTCTCGTTCTCCAGGATCCTTAGTAAGTTTCTTTGCCGAGACGACGATCACTAAACTTTAATTTGCTAGATTTTATGAACTTTCAATTCAAATTTTATTGGTGAACAATGGATTGACCATGTTCATTATAGTTTACGTTAGGTTTTAGGATCAAACATGTCCTGTTTAGATCACCATATTTGAGTTATATCTGGATTTTGCATGCTAAGTTTCATAGATTTCTAATTTACTATCAAATGACAATGAGTGATTGTTTTATATTTCATATTATTCTAATGTGAGAAACCTAACATAGTTTTAACTTATAACTAACAAAGAGATATGAAATTTTTTAAAAAACAAATGGGATCTTTCTTGATGTATGGAAAAATCCAATATAATGCATGTATTTATTGGCACCGTACTCTCTCCGTACCAATCGCCAGAGATGACTATAGTCTCACCACGATACAGTCTCAACATCAATAGTTTATACATTTATTTTAACAAAAAAAAAAAAAATAGTTTATACATTTATTATCTGTGTAAATTGATCATAACAATATCGGAGTATTATAGCATGACATAGAAATTTCGAGGAAGTTGAAGGTTTTTTTTTAATAAAATTATTGTTTCCATGAAGTATGTACGTTGAACGTTCAGCCATACATAATGGATCCAGTGAACTAGGTTCAACCACCGAATCAATTTTTTTTTTTTTTTTTTTTTTTTTGTATATCTCAAATCTATGATTTAGTCGGTTTTGAAAATGTTAAAAGAGATGTGGGGGCATAATATACGTTAGACCCCATACACATTTGTTTGGTAACAAAATTCATATATTTTGTTTTTTCGTCTTCATCGAACACTACACATATCTATATTGGAATTTGAGTTAATAATATAATGCGGCACCCATACAAGTGAGTAAAAGCTATAAAGGTCAATCTCATCCTTGTTCCTCTACCTTAAATATATACATGTCATCTGTTCATGTTCTCCTTCAGTATTTACCGTATAGTAAAAGATTGTTAATCAACTAGGAGTAGAAAGAAACAAGTAAAGATAGAAGACGAGTAAAGGTCGTTGACACAAATTGAGAAAAACAAAGGTAGTTCGGAATGCATTGCAAGCCCAACTAATGAATTATCATCGCTCATGTAGACTAGTCGTTGTGTCCAGCTAAGAATTTTGATGTAGTGCAAAATTATCTCATAATTAAATCAAAAAGTCAATAAAGTAGTTAATTAGTGTAGAAGTCAATGATAATTAAAAAACATACATCAAAGGTTTTTCTTTTTGTATTATTATTACTAGGATATCGGTCCGTGCCGCACAGAAAAGTAAAAACTTAAAATGGTTAACATTGTTAATTTTACATTTCGAGTAAAAAACGGAACAAAACATTTGTTGGATCAAAACATTGCAACTTTATATAAACAAAGAGTAACAAAAACAAAAAAGTGTGAAATAAAAAGGTGTAAAAAATAATAGATGTGATCTTTGAAACATTGAGGTACAACAAAGAGGTGTAAACATAGAGGTATGAAATAAAAAAAGTGTAAAAATAAATAGATGTGATTTTTGAAACATGGAGGTACAATAAAGAGATGCAAAACTTAAGAGGTGTGAATTTTGAAAGATGGGGACACGACGAAAAGACATGATTAATAATATGCAACTGTTAGGATCATTAATAATTTTAAACCGTTAGATGGAAAAGTGGAACTAATCTCATCCATTGGATTAAAGTTGACACAAAAAATGGGTTTGCTATTATATATTTTAAAATTAAAAAAAAAAACACTTCAATAAAACAATTCTTTAGTTTTACTTATTAACTTGTAAATTTTGAAAATTGAAACAACCCTTCCCGTTTTTTTTTTTTTAATACCTAAATTTACTAGTGGTCCCATACCCACTAACATCCTAACAACAAACAATAACCGCGGAATAACCGAATAAAACCAATTCCATTAAACCAAAGAATTCCAACAACAATAAACCAATACCCAATAGCAACATAATCCAAATCAAGAAATAACCAACAACTAACATCCTACAATGTTCCATTGACTTAATCTAGCAACCTAACAATAGCTAGACCACAATCAATCAAGCCTCTAGAACATCCTCCTCCTCATCGCCCTTGATTCCACGATCACACTTTTCCCTTACCTGCACACCACAAACAACAATTGAGATGCGTAAGTATTATCACAAATACTTAGTGAGGCCATCCTCCCATCTACTGGGTTATACACACAAGCAGATGAGACCCTCAAGTTCAAGCAAAACAAACAACACACACTAATACATCAAACCAGGAAAACAAGTCTCGGATACGACTAGTGTCGACCGATGCCCAACGGTATCGATCGATGCTACGAACAAGTGACGACCGATGCTCCTCAAACGGTATCCATCGATGCTACTCAACACTGGTGCCGACCGATGCTCCTCGGAAATGGTATCGATCGATGCCTCCTCTGCAGACACGATCTGCGCGAACACGAACGACGAATTCGAATCCAAACCATCTCGAATCCATCCCAAACTCACCCAATTACCTCAGAAAACACTGGGAAACACAAAAGCAACGAACCCAAGCAACAAAACAACACAAACAACAAAGAAAACACACAAACAAGAGAGATCTCATGCTTAGATCAACCATGGTCAAGCACTCACCTTTTCTCAAGAAGATTCTGAGCAATGGAAACGAAATCCTCACTCCTAGCACCCTTCCAACACGTTCCTAGCCTTGGATCTTCAATCCCACAGCAAGATCTCACCAAAAACGCCTTGAAATCTCACAAACTCTCTCAAGAACTTTAGGAAACTGTTTTCTCTCTTTCTTTTCTTTGAAAACGGCGACCCAACCACAAAAACACGACCCTAGGTCGTTTTCTCCTTTTAAGACACGAATTAGGGATTTCCCTGAACCAAACCGAACCAATTCGGCAATTAAATCAAACCGGTCGAACCCAGAAATTAGTGGTATCGATCGATGCCACAGGGTGTCGATCGACACTCCTTCCAAAATCCCAAATTCTGGTTCGCGGATGTTACAAAAATACTCAGTAAACAATTTTTCAAAACTTGTTTATGTTGTCCAGAGAAAGTTTCTATATAATAAACAAAGAGGTGTAAGACATAGAGGTGTGAAATAAAAAGGTGTAAAAATTAATAGATGTGATCTTTGAAACATGGAGGTACAACAACAAAGAGATGCAAAAATTAAGAGGTGTGATTTTGGAAATATGGGGGTACGACGAAAAGACAAGATTAATAATTTGCAACTGATGGGATCATTAATAATTTTAAACCGTTAGAGGGAAAAGTGGAACTAATCTCATCCGTTGGATTATAGTTTACAAAAAAAAATAGGTTTGCTATTATATATTTAGAAAACACATCAATAAAACAATTCTTTAGTTTTATTTATTAACTTGTAAGTTTTGAAAATACTCAGAAAGCAATTTTTCGAAACTTGTTTATGTTGTCCAGAAAAGTTTGTATATAATAAACAAAGAGGTGTAAGACATAGATGTGTAAAATAAAAAGGTGTAAATATTAATAGATGTGATATTGAAACATGGAGGTACAACAAAGAGGTATAAACATAGAGGTGTGAAATAAAAAAGGTGTAAAAATAGATAGATGTGATTTTTGAAACATGGTACAACAAAGAGATGCAAAAATTAAGAGGTGTGATTTTTGAAAGATGGGGGTATGACGAAAAGACACGATTAATAATTGCAACTGCTGGGATCATTAATAATTTTAAACCGTTAGATGGAAATTTGGAATTAATCTCATCCGTTGAATTAAAGTTGACACAAAAAGTTGGTTTGCTATTATATTTTTTAAAAAACACTTCAATAAAACATTCTTTTAGTTTTATTTATTAACTTGTAAGTTTTGAAAATACTCAGAAAACAATTTTTCGAAACATGTTTATGTTGTCCAGAAAAGTTTATATATAATAAACAAAGAGGTGTAAGACATAGAGGTGTGCAATAAAAATGTTTAAAAATTAATGGATGTGATCTTTCAAACATGGAGGTACAACCAAGAGATGTAAACATAGAGGTATGAGATAAAAAAAAGTGTAAAAATAAATAGATGTGATTTTTAAAACATGGAGGTACAACAAAGAGATGCAAAACTTAAGAGGTGTGATTTTTGAAAGATGGAGGCACGACGAGAAGACACGATTAATAATTTGCAACTGTTGGGATCATTAATAATTTTAAACCGCTAGATGGAAAAATGTGTGCGGTTTTCACTAGATTGAAGTTTATATCCGTATCCACCATAAATTAGGAATTGATTTCCCACTTATGTCTATAAATCGGTACCATCATGTTCTTCAATCAACAACAGCGAAAACGAAGTCGATGTGGTGAAACATGTGATAATAATATCTCATCTATATATAATAGCAAACCCATTTTTTTGTGTCAACCTGTAGGATGTTTGGTCTACTCTCTCCTCTCCTCAACAGCTTTTTCTATTCTCCACACTTGTACTCTCCTAATCTGCTTTTACATCTTCCCTCACCTCTGAATCTGATCCCATCGAACAACCTTAAGGTTTAAGATTCCTCTGTCACCTCTATTACGACATGCTTTGGTGACAATCCCCTCAATTAAGGTTAGAGAAAAAGAAACAATAGATTAGAACTTTAATGAACATAAGCAGTTTAAACAGCAACATCATCAGTTTCTCTTTCAACAGTTTAAAGAAAAATCTACACATTGAGTAGAAAAATCAACCTCACAGAAATATTGAGAATCTTCCTATTCTCAACGGAACAAAATCAGAAAACAAAAAGAATGCCTAGAAAATTTCTAAGGAACAAAAAGTTAAAAATGATAGGAATAGATCAAAATATTTCAATTTGTTGATGATATAAGCGTCAAATTTTTTTCGAAAACATCATCATCATTCATATATCTACTTCACAAACGGCTCATTGATCAATGAGATATGAATATATAGAATCGACCAAATTTACAAGACCCAAATATAGATAATATTTAAGAGATACAAGACTACAAGAAAGATGGACTAAGTAAATCTACAGCCGTTTTCTAAATTAGTTTTAGGTTTCTCGATTTTTTTTTGTTTGGGGTCAAATTGGGTTTTCAAAATTGGAATCAATCACGAATTGGCTCAATTGCTTATCATCTCTGTTTATAACTAAAAGAGGAGAACTATGAAAATTGACAGCGACATATTACCTGGAGACTAAAGACGACTTCAAATATCATATGTGACTGTTGAATAGGAAGATGCTAAAGGAATAGGAATCTCTATATATGAGGGCGAAGGAGTGTGATGATTGACTGAAAGAGTGTGACGCTTCAAGGAAGCGGGTGAAGAGGCACAACAAAAGATTGTGAGAAGAAGGAGAAGCGATGCTTCAACAAAAGTACGTGAATAAAAAGTTGCAATTGAAAGACACATCCTTTGGTTTAATGAACTACAACCCTTAGATTAATAAAAAACTAACCTCAACCGTTAGATTATAAGATGACGTCAGCAGTTCCCTAAAAAAATGAGTTTGCTATTATATATAGTCTATATAATAATAGCAATCTGAAAAATGCGAAGAACAGTCGCATCATTTCATCGTGACTTTTCATTAAAAGAAATTCAGTTGCATCTTTTCATCGTGATTTTTCATTAAAAAAATATTATTTAATTATTCTTTTGACAAAAAAGTTATATGGTTGCGTCTCTTTAGAAAGTTTCATCTGTTGGATGTAAAGTTGGGAAAAACGGCTTTTTCATACCCCCACAATAGCCCTGTGTTGAATTCATACATTTGACTATTGATCTGACCTAAAAATACATTATGTTTCTGAATTATTGAATTCCGTACCCCAACTTCGAAATCAATACCCCAAGTATAAATGTTGTGCCATAACATACAAAAACGTGTTTATGGTCTAACTCTGTTAAGCTTCCGTTTAATCAAAATGACGTGGATTCCACGCGTGCGCAGCGATTCAAAACAACGTCGTTTTGGGAAAACAGAGAATCTGAAATTTTGGCCAAACAGAGAATTTAAAGTTTCAGATTGACCCGAAATTGAAAATGCCCAAATTTTAGGGTTCCTCCGCCGCGACAGAGAGGATTGGGAGAGAGGAAGAGAGATTTGGGAGAGAAATAAAAAACGACGTCGTTTTGGCCAAAATTTTAGACTCTCTGTTTTCCCAAAACGACGTCGTTTTGAATCGCTGCGCACACGTGGAATCCATGTCATTTTGATTAAACGGAAGTTTAACAGAGTTAGACCATAAACACGTTTTTGTATGTTATGGCACAACATTTATATTTGGGGTATTGATTTCGAAGTTAGGGTACGAAATTCAAATATTCAAAAACATAATGTATGTTTAGGCCAAATCAATAGTCAAATGTATGAATTCAACACAGGGCTATTGTGGGGGTATGAAAAAGTCGTTTAGAAACAGTTGTGACTTTTGTATATAATATTAGCAATATGAATAAATACGAAGACTTTTGTATATAATATTAGCAATATGAATAAATACGAAGACTTTTGTATATAATATTAGCAATATGAATAAATGCGAAGAACAGTTGTGTCTTTTCATCGTGACCTTTTATTAAAAAATCGTGACTTTTCATTAAAAAAAATCAGTTGCATCTTTTCATTGTGACTTTTGATTAAAAAAAATATTATTTAATTATTCTTTTGATAAAAAAAATATATGGTTGCGTCTGTTTAGAGAGTTGCATATGTTGAATGTAGAGTAGTTGTGTCTTTTACAAACAGTTGAGATTTTTGTATATAATATTAGCAATATGAGTAAATGCAAAGAACAATTGCATCTTTTCATAGTGATTTTTAACTCAAAAAACTGTGACTTTTTATTAAAAAAATTCAGTTGCATCTTTTCATCTTGACTTTTCATTAAAATAATATTATTTAATTATTCTTTTGACAAAAAAATTATATGGTTGCGTCTCTTTAAAAAGTTGCATCTATTGAATGTAGATTTGTGTCTTTTACAAACAGTTGTGTTTTTTACGAACAATTGTATCTATTCAAATGTTCACATCTTTAGCAATTATGTCTATTCAAATATTCATATCTTTAGTAATCTATATAATTTGTTCTTATTTTGTAACAATCAACTTTCCTTTTAGTTAAAATGTGCACGTCTTTAGGATTATATATATTTGTTCTTCTTTTGGGAAATTTTTAATTTTCTTTTTTAATATATGATAATAGTAAGCTGAATAAATGCGAAAAACAATTGTGACTTTTCATTATGACTTTCATAAAAATATATTTTTTTTTTATCTTTTTTGACAAAAAAATTATATTGTTGCGTCTTTTTGAAAAATTGTAAATGTATGTCAACTGTAAAGTTGTGTCTCTTACGAACAGTTGTAATTTTTCTGAACAGTTGTGTCTATTCAAATGTTCACATCTTTAACTAAGTATAATTCTTCATAAATTATCTTTATTTATTAACACATATTAAAAGAACTTATCCTAACCGTTTAATGGAAGCATTGAAATATTTGGTAAATTTCATATTTAAGATCAGATCACTCGGAGAAACTCTGCATTCATTTACTAATCATGTAAGTGCAGTCCTATTTATGTGTAAGTTACTGAGAAAACATTGTTTTCATTTTTATATTAATATTTCAATTGTTCCAAATTTTTAATAATCAACCATTTGCAAGTAGTTTTTAAAATTACTAAATATATATTATTATAAGAATGAATTTTTTGTAAGGCATTTTGATTTAACTAAAGGTTTATGTATTTTTCTTAAAAATAAAGTTTTAAATTTTTGATGAAATCATTTAGATTATAAATCTGTTTGTATTTTTTCACTCATAATTGTTTTTACCTTTCCAAAAAACTAGATAAATAACCAACATCTTGTATGGAGAAAAATAAGTAGTAAGTACATTTAATATTGGATTATCAATCTATATAATCTATTAGAATTGTCAAAATATTTAATGACTTTAGACTTTTTTTATATATCATATGTTTTGTCTACAAAACGATAGTTGTTTGTATTATATATTCATCTAAAATTCCACCTCTATGTATATAAATATATTCACTAAAGTAAAAAGAAACAAGCAAACAGA
Organism: Camelina hispida; assembly: GCA_023657505.1. NCBI lineage: Eukaryota > Viridiplantae > Streptophyta > Magnoliopsida > Brassicales > Brassicaceae > Camelina > Camelina hispida. The sequence continues at coordinate 11,447,389 of CP094631.1, read as the reverse complement.
TGATGAAAACAAATAAAGAAAGAAGAAAGAAATAAAATTATGGAAAGCAGAAAAATGGAGACTGAAATAAAGAGAAACAAGTAAACAGATGATGAAAACAAATAAAGAAAGAAGAAAGAAATAAAATTAGAGAAAAAAAAAATGGAGACTGAAGTAAAGAGAAACAAGCAAACAGATGATGAAAACAAATAATGAAAGAAGAAAGAAACAAAATTAGAGAAAAAAAGAAAAATGGGGACTGAAGTAAAAAGAAACAAGCAAAGAGATGATGAAAACAAATAAAGAAAGAAATAAAATTAGAGAAAAAAGAAAAATGGTGACTGAAGTAAAGAGAAACAAGCAAACAGATGATGAAAACAAATAAAGAAAGAAGAAATAAATAAAATTAGAGAAAGCAGAAAAATGGAGGCTGAAGTAAAGAGAAACAAACAAACCGATGATGAAAACAAATAAAGAAAGAATAAAGAAATAAAATTAGAGCAAAAAAAAAATGGAGACTGAAGTAAAGAGAAACAAGCAAACAGATGATGAAAACAAATAAAGAAATAAGAAAGAAATAAAATTACAGAAAGCAGAAAAATGGAGACTGAAGTAAAGAGGAACAAGCAAACAGATGATGAAAACAAATAAAGAAAGAAGAAAAAAAATAAAATTAGAGAAAAAAGAAAAATGGTGATTGAAGTAAAGAGAAACAAGCAAACAGATGATGAAAACAAATAAAGAAAGAAGAAAGAAATAAAATTAGAGAAAAAAATGGAGACAGAAGTAAAGAGAAAGAAGTAAACAGATGATGAAAACAAATAAATAAAGAAAAAAGAAATAAAATTAAAGAAAACAAAAAAAATGGAGACTAAAGTAAAGAGAAACAAGCAAACAGATGATGAAAACAAATAAAGAAAGAAGAAAGAAATAAAATTAGAGAAAAAAGAAAAACAGAGATTGAAGTAGAGAGAAAACAAGCAAACAGATGATGAAAACATATAAAGAAAGAAGAAAGAAAAAAATTAGAGAAAGCAGCAAAATGGAGACTAAAGTAAAGAGGCACAAGCAATCAGATGATGAAAACAAATAAAGAAAAAAATAAAATTAGAGGAAAAAGAAAAATGGAGACTGAAGTAAAGAGAAACAAGCAAATAGATGATAAAAACAAATAAAGAAAGAAGAAAGAAATAAATTAGAGAAAAAAGAAAAACAGAGATTGAAGTAAAGAGAAAACAAGCAAAGAGATGATGAAAACAAATAAAGAAAGAAGAAAGAAATAAAATTAGAGAAAAAAAATGGAGACTAAAGTAAAGAGAAACAAGTAAACAGATGATGAAAACAAATAAAGAAAGAAGAAAAAAATAAAATTAGAGAAAACAGAAAAAATGGAGACTGAAGTAAAGAGAAACAAGCAAACAGATGATGAAAACCAATAAAGAATGAAAAACGAAATAAAATTAGAGAAAACAGAAAAATGGATACTGAAGTAAAGAGAAACAAGCAAAGAAATGATGAAAACATATAAAAAAAGAAGAAAGAAAAAAATTAGAGAAAGCAAAAAAATGAAGACTGAAGTAAAGAGGCACAAGCAATCAGATGATGAAAACAAATAAAGAAAGAAGAAAGAAATAAAATTAGAAAAAAAAGAAAAATGGAGACTGAAGTAAAGAGAACAAGTAAACAGATGATGTAAACAAATAAAGAAAGAAGAAAAAAATAAAATTATGGAAAGCAGAAAAATGGAGACTTAAGTAAAGAGAAACAACCAAATAGATGATGAAAACAAATAAAGTAAGAAGAAAAAAATAGAATTAGAGAAAAAAAAAGGAGACTGAAGTAAAGAGAAACAAGCAAACAGATGATGAAAACAAATAAAGAAAGAAGAAAGGAATAAAATTATATATAGAAAGCAGAAAAATGGAGAATAAAGTAAAGAGAAACAAGCAAACAGATTATGAAAACAAATAAAAAAGAAGAAAGAAATTAAATTATGGAAAACAGAAAAATGGAGACTGAAGTAAAGAGAAACAAGCAAACAGATGATGAAAACGAATAAAGAAATAAGAAAGAAATAAATTAGAGAAAAAAGAAAAACAGAGATTGAAGTAAAGAGAAAACAAGCAAAGAGATGATGAAAACAAATAAAGAAAGAAGAAAGAAATAAAATTAGAGAAAAAAAAAATGGAGACTGAAGTAAAGAAAAACAAACAAATAATGAAAGAAGAAATAAATAAAATTAGAGAAAAAAAATGGGGACTGAAGTAAAGAGAAACAAGCAAAGAGATGATGAAAACAAATAAAGAAAAAAGAAAGAAATAAAATTAAAGAAAAAAGAAAAATGGAGACTGAAGTAAAGAGAAACAATTAAAGAGAAGATGGAAATAAATAAAGAAAGAATAAAGAAATGAAATTAGAGAAAAAAGAAAAATGGAGACTGAAGTAAAGAGGAACAAGCTAACAGATGATGAAAACAAATAAAGAAAAATATAAAATTAGAGAAAACATAAAAATGGAGACTGAAGTAAAGAAAAACAAACAAACAGATGATGAAAACAAATAATGAAAGAAGAAATAAATATAATTAGAGAAAAAAAATGGGGACTGAAGTAAAGATAAACAAGCAAAGAGATGATGAAAACAAATAAAGAAAGAAGAAAGAAATAAAATTAGAGAAAAAAGAAAAAAAGAGATTGAAGTAAAGAGAAAACAAGCAAACAGATGATGAAAACAAATAAAGAAAGAAGAAAGAAATAAAATTAAATAAAACAGAAAAATGGAGACTGAAGTAAAGAAAAAAAAGCAAAGAGATGATGAAAACATATAAAGAAAGAAGAAAGAAAAAAAATTAGAGAAAGCAGAAAAATGGAGACTAAAGTAAAGAGGCACAAGCAATCAGATGATGAAAACCAATAAAGAAAAAAATAAAATTAGAGGAAAAAGAAAATGGAGACTGAAGTAAAGAGGCACAAGCAATCAGATGATGAAAACAAATAAAGAAAAAAATAAAATTAGAGAAAAAAGAAAAATGGAGACTGAAGTAAAGAGAAACAAGCAAATAAATGTTGAAAACAAATAAAGAAAGAAGAAAGAAATAAAATTAGAGAAAAAAGAAAAATGGTGACTGAAGTAAAGAGAAACAAGCAAACAGATGATGAAAACAAATTAAGAAAGAAGAAAGAAATAAAATTAGAGAAAAAAAAAATGGAGACTGAAGTAAAGAGAAACAAACAAACAGATGATGAAAACAAATAAAGAAAGAAGAAAGAAATAAAATTAGAGAAAACAGAAAAAATGGAGACTGAAGTAAAGAGAAATAAACAAACAGATGATGAAAACCAATAAAGAATGAAAAACGAAATAAAATTAGAGAAAACAGAAAAATGGATACTGAAGTAAAGAGAAACAAGCAAAGAGATGATGAAAACATATAAAGAAAGAAGAAAGAAAAAAATGGAGACTGAAGTAAAGAGAAACAAACAAACCGATGATGAAAAAAAATAAAGAAAGAATAAAGAAATAAAATTAGATTAAATAGAAAAATGAAGAATGAAGTAAAGAGAAACAAGCAAAGAGATGATGAAAACAAATAAAGAAAGAAGAAAGAAATAAAATTAAAGAAAAAAGAAAAATGGAGACTGAAGTAAAGAGTAACAATTAAAGAGAAGATGGAAATAAATAAAGAAAGAATAAAGAAATAAAATTAGAGAAAAAAGAAAAATGGAGACTGAAGTAAAGAGGAACAAGCTAACAGATGATGAAAACAAATAAAGAAAAATATAAAATTAGAGGAAAAAGAAAAATGGAGACTGAAGTAAAGAGAAACAAGCAAACAGATGATGAGAACAAATAATGAAAGAAGAAAGAAATAAAATTAGAGAAAAAAAGAAAAATGATGACTGAAGTAAAGAGAAACAAGCAAACATATGATGAAAACAAATAAAGAAAGAAGAAAGAAATAAAATTAGAGAAAACGGAAAAATGGAGACTGAAGTAAAGTGAAACAAGTAAACAGATGATGAAAACAAATAAAGAAAGAAGAAAGAAATAAAATTATGGAAAGCAGAAAAATGGAGAGTAAAGTAAAGAGAAACAACCAAACAGATGATGAAAACAAATAAAGAAAAAAAAAAGAAAAAAAATTATGGAAAGCAGAAAAATGGAGATTGAAGTAAAGAGAAACAAGTAAACAGATGATGAAAACAAATAAAGAAAGAAGAAAAAAATAAAATTAGAGAAAAAAATGGAGATTGAAGTAAAGAGAAACAATCAAACAGATGATGATAACAAATAAAGAAAGAAGAAAGAAATAAAATTATAGAAAGCAGAAAAATAGAGAATGAAGTAAAGAGAAACAAGCAAACAGATGATGAAAACAAATAAAGAAAGAAGAAAGAAATAAAATTATAGAAAGCAGAAAAATGGAGACTAAAGTAAAGAGAAACAAGCAAAGAGATGATGAAAACAAATAAATAAAGAAGAAAGAAAAAAAAAATGGAGACTGAAGTAAAGAGAAACAATTAAAGAGAAGATGGAAATAAATAAAGAAAGAATAAAGAAATAAATTAGAGAAAAAAGAAAAATGGAGAATGAAGTAAGGAGAAACAAGCAAAGAGATGATGAAAACAAATAAAGAAAGAAGAAATAAATAAAATTAGAGAAAATAAAAAAATGGAGACAGAAGTAAAGAGAAACAAACAAACAAAAGATGGAAATAAATAAAGAAAGAAGAAAGAAATAAAATTAGAGAAAAAAAGAAAAATGGAGACTGAAGTAAGAGAAAAAAGCAAAGAGATGATGAAAACAAATAAAGAAAAAAAGAAAGAAATAAAATTAGAGAAAAAAATGAAAAATGGAGATTAAAGTAAAGAGAAACAATCAAATAGAAGATGAAAATAAATAAAGAAAGAATAAAGAAATAAAATAAAAGAAAAAAGAAAATTGGAGACTGAAGTAAAGAGAAACAAGTAAAGAGATGATAAAAACAAATAAAGAAAGAAGAAAGAAATAAAATTAGAGAAAAAAAGAAAAATGGAGACTGAAGTAAAGAGAAACAAGCAAACAGATGATGTAAATAAATAAAGAAAGAAGAAAGAAATTAAATTAGAAAAAAAGTAAAATGATGAGTGAAGTGAAGTAAAGAGAAACAAGCAAAGAGTTGATGAAAACAAATAAAGAAAAAAGAAAGAAATAAGATTATTGAAAGCAGGAAAATGAAGACCGAAATAAAGAGAAACAAGCAAACAGATGATGAAAACAAATAAAGAAATAAAATTAGAGAAAACAGAAAAATGAAGACTGAAGTAAAGAGAAACAAGCAAACAGATGATGAAAACAAAAGAAGAAAGAAATAAAATTAGAGAAAAAAAAAGAAAAATGGAGACTGAAATAAAGAGAAACAGTCAAATAGAAGATGAAAATAAATAAAGAAAGAAGAAAGAAAAAAGAAAAAAGAAAAATGGAGACTGAAATAAAGAGAAACAAGCAAAGAGATGATAAAAACAAATAAAGAAAAAAGAAAGAAATAAAATTATAGAAAGCAGAAAAATGGAGACTGAAGTAAAGAAAAACATGCAAACAGATGATGAAAACAAATAAAGAAAGAAGAAAGAAATAAAATTATTGAAAGCAGAAAATTGGAGACTGAAGTAAAGATAAACAAGCAATCAGATGATAAAACAAATAAAGAAAAAAATTAAAGAAAACAGAAAAATGGAGACTGAAGTAAAGAGAAACAAGCAAAGAGATGATGAAAACAAATATAGAAAGAAGAAAGAAATAAAATTAGAGACAAAAGAAAAATAGAGACTGAAATAAAGAGAAACATGCAAACAGATGATAAAAACAAATAATGAAAGAAGAAAGAAATAAAATTAAAGAAAAAAGAAAAATGGAGACTGAAGTAAAGAGAAACAAGCAAACAGATGATGAAAACTGTAACATCCGTGAACCAAAATCCCGGTTTGGGAGTTGCATCGGTCGATGCAGATGATGCATCGGTCGATGCAAGGTCGAGTTCCTGCGTTTTGACTTAAGTCAAACGCTGTGTTTTGTGTAAAGGAAAACCCTTAAGCTCGTGTTTTGCCTCATTAGGCGTGTTTAGCCGCTTTTGAGAGAAACGAAAGAGAAAGAGAAGTGTTCTTGGTGTTCTTGGTGATTTCTGGAGATTTGAGGCTGTTCCTGTAGAGATTTGTAGCTGGGATCGTTTTAGGAGCTTCCTAGAGGCGTTTTCTTCTTGTGTTTAGGTAAGTGCAGGACCATGGCTGATATAAGCTGGAGAACTCTTTAATCTGCTTGTTGTGTGATGTTAGACTTGTTAGATTGTTGCTATGGACGTTAGGAAGCTTTCTTGTGGCTTGGGATCGAGTTTTGTGGTTGTAGGAACGAAGATCCGGCGAGAAGCTTCGGGGAAAACACGATGCTCGGTATTGCGTCGGTCGATGCATATCTTGCAACTGTTGTTATATATAATAGCAAACCCACTTTTTGTGTCAACTTTTCATCCAACGGATGAGATTGGTTCCAGTTTAAATCCAACGGTTTAAAATTATTAATCGTGTCTTTTCGTCGCACTCCCATCTTTAAAAAATCACACCTCTTAGTCTTTGCATCTCTTTGTTATACCTCCTGATTTCAAAAATCACATCCATTAATTTTTACACCTTTTAATTTCACACCTCTATGTGTTACACCTCTTTGTTGTACCTCTATGTCTTACACCTCTTTGTTGTACCTATTATTCATGTCTTTTCATTACACCACCATCTTTCAAAAATCACACCTCTTAATAATAACACCTTTTTATTTCATACATCTATGTCTTACACCTCTTTGTATCTACATGTTTCTCATCTATTAATTTCGACACCTTTTTATTTCATACCTCTATGTCTTACACCTCTTTGTTTATTATATATTAACTTTTTGGACAACATAAGTTTGAAAAATTGTTTTCTGAGTACTAAAAGATTGTTTAATTGAAGTGTTTTTTAACTAACAAGCATCAATCTCTAATTCAAAGTAATTTAATATTTTCGCTAACCTGTAGTGTTTCTTCGGTTAGATTGTTATTATTGTTAGTCGACACTACTAAGTTCATACATTAATCTTATTTTTGTAAACTTTTTTCGACAAAACCGGATGTACTAGCAACGCGTTGCCTTATACTTACACTCCAGTTTGTAGAAAAAACAAAGGGGCAGAAGAAAGAAGCTGTGATGGCAACGGATGCTGTAGTTCCAGTCTACCGGGTGATGAGGCTCAACAGGTGATCGGGGTCAAAATAGAGACCAGCGATCATGGGAACACGACAAGCCGAGAGTGCAGAGTAGCTTTCTTAACAGATGAAGTCTACACGTTATCAAATGCAACCGAACCACAAAGGTTTTTTTGCTAAAGGGTATGCTATAGTTAGTTTAGGATGGGTCCTTCAGACGAAAAATCTTTCCTTTCTTAACTCCCTGAGCTGCAAAAACACAGAAGCGTATGATAATTTTACATACAGTATGCAACTCAGAACAAGCTGCAAATGCAACAATGTCACCATTAATGGGACCAATTACACAGGTAACCCATACAGCTTTGGCGGATGCAAAGGTCAGTAAAATTGTTACTAAAGTTCTCCCTACTTGTGTGAGGGTTACAAACAAATCTTAAACGTTTGGCAACTTCAATCGTCAGCTGATTTATAATCTCGATCTTTCATATATATACATTATGCAGATATTAATGACTGCCTAATACGCAATCCCGATGGAAGTCGCTGGCATTGTAGAGAAAGCGACACTTGCGTTAATGTGCCTGGAAGTTTTTATTGCGTGGGTGATAAGACTGGAGCAATAATGATAGGTAAGTCCTTATCATGAATATATATATATATATATGTATATATATTATCGCAAATTCAAACAGCTGATGATCAAGTACATATATACCGTTTTTGTATGGTTTTCAGGAGTAGGTGCAGGTTTGGGGATCTTAGTTCTAGTAGGTGGAATTTGGTGGCTGAGAAAGTTTCTTGAAAAGAGAAGGATGAGTAAGAGGAAAAAAAAGTGCTTTGAACGTAATGGGGGACTATTGTTGCAACAACAACTACATACAAGAGAAGGTAACGTCGAGAAGACGAGAATATTTAGCTCGACGGAACTTGAAAAGGCCACTGAAAACTTTAGCGAAAATAGGATACTTGGACAAGGTGGGCAAGGCACTGTATACAAGGGAATGCTTGTAGATGGTAAAACTGTTGCTGTCAAGAAATCCACAGTTGTAGACGAAGACAAACTAGAGGAGTTCATTAATGAGGTGGTCATTCTCTCTCAGATCAACCATAGACATGTCGTCAAGCTTTTGGGATGTTGTCTTGAAACAGAAGTTCCAATTCTGGTTTACGAGTTTGTTGTCAATGGTAACCTTTTCCAGCATATCCATGAAGAATCTGATGATTACACAGTGACTTGGGCTGTGCGTTTGCGCATTGCCGTGGATATCGCAGGAGCTCTTTCATATTTGCATTCTGCTGCATGTTCTCCAATTTATCACAGAGATATAAAGTCGACAAACATATTATTAGACGAGAAGTATCGAGCCAAAGTGTCTGATTTGGCACTTCAAGATCAGTAACCGTAGATCATACTCACTGGACAACAATTATTTCAGGTACAGTAGGATATGTGGATCCAGAGTACTACGGATCAAGCCAATATACCGATAAGAGTGATGTTTATAGTTTCGGAGTCATCCTTGTTGAACTTCTTACCGGAGAAAAGCCTGTGATAACACTTGAGAATTCTCGAGAAATAAGAGGCTTGGCGGAGCATTTCAGAGTTGCCATGAAAGAGAAAAGATTCTTTGATATTGTGGATGCTCGAATCGCAGATGGTTGCAACACAGAACGAGTAATGACAGTGGCAAATCTAGCGATGAGATGTCTGAATTCAAAGGGAAAGAAGCGTCCAAATATGAAACAAGTGTTTACTGAGTTAGAGAAAATCTATTCATCTCCAGAGGATTCACTGGTGCAGCTTGAAAATGACAATGATATTGATGAAGCGGAAGAAGGAATTAATACAGCTGAGATGTGGACTATTGGTGTTACTGCTCCAGCATCTAGTATTGTCACTTCGTCTCTCTCCTTAGAAGTTGAACCATTACTTTCTCGTCCCACATGGTGACTAAATTAAATAGGTAAGGCAAAATGGTGAATAAAGTTAATTGTGCTTGAGATGTTGTTTCTTGTTACATGCACATGCATCTATAATTCGACAATACTCTGTTTCTCTCTAATTGCAATCATTGTACATCTCTTCTCGTGGGTTTATCATGTCGAAATTAATAATCCTATTTCCCACTTTTTTTTTTTTTTTTTTTGTAAGTGAACAAGAAAACCTAAGTGCTGGTTTGTTTATAATTTGGTTTTGAATTCACTCCCCTTCACAATTATTTTCTCATTCAATGTTTGTACCTGTGATATACGTCTCAAATTCTTCATCCCACAAACTATAAACGATGGGTAACTAAATGCAAAAATCCACTTTTAGAGGAAAAATAACAAAAATGGTGTTTAATTATTAAGCCATAGCGTTAAGAAGGTTTAAAAGGTCAACACAATGACGCGCCACCTTCTTTAAAGATATATGCCACGTCGACAATTCTTCAGAACATGATTGGCTCATCTTACGTTGAAACAAGTCACCAAATCCCACTCGCAAGATTTAAACACGCGCGCGCGTGAACTCGCTCTCTCGTTTTGTCTTCTTCGTTTCCTGTTTAGTTTTTTAGACTTGGTTTGACCTTTTCCTCTTTGGCTTGTTTGGGTGGACCGTCGCTGCATCTCCGATGGCGATTACTAGAATTGCTCAAGTGTCGTGGATTCTTACGGTGGTATTGTTGTTGCTTACTGTTAATTACGGCGAAGCTGTATGGTTGACGATTCCGGCGACGGGAGGGACCAAGTGTGTCTCTGAGGAGATACAGAGCAACGTCGTCGTTTTGGCTGATTACTATATTGTCGATGAGCATAATCCTGAACACACACCTGCTGTTTCTTCTAAGGTATGCTTATGCTTCTCGAATTGTGCTTCAAAATTGAATCTTTTTTAATTAATTAGGAGATTGATTGGTTCAATGATTGTGGGTCTTTACTTCGATGTTAGGGTTTTGTTTTGTGTTTTTAGTAATTAAGTTTGTGTATTCTCTGTCTGTGACTTGGTACGGATCAAACTCATTGATATGTGTTGTTGAAAGAGCAGTGAAACTTTGAAGATAAGGGTTGATGTGTGTTAGGGTCCTCTGTTCATGTTTTGAAGATAAGCAGTGAATTTTCTTAGAAAGTTTTGATATTTATCTTTAAATGCATTACCAATAGCTAATCATTGAGCACAGATGATTGAAGGATGCATTAACTCAAGAAGGGTTTAATCGAAATTTCATTTTTTGTGATTCTTCCTAAATTTAGGATAATCAGATTTGTGATTTTTTCAAGTTTTTTTTAGGGATTTGAGGATGTAAATTTGTTTTGTATGCTAATGTAATGTGGTTCATGTAGAAGTTATCATTGGCATAAAGTTTTTATTTATTTATTGTGTTTTTGAATTTTCTGTGATGACTTTGTGTATAGGTAACATCTCCTTATGGGAACAATCTTCATCACCAAGAGAATGTGACACATGGTCAGTTTGCATTTACAACTCAAGAAGCTGGTAACTACTTGGCTTGTTTCTGGGTTGATGCCAGTCTAAAGCTAGCTAATCCTCTAACCCTTGGGGTTGATTGGAAGATGGGTATCGCAGCCAAAGATTGGGACTCTGTTGCTAAAAAGGAAAAGATCGAGGCAAGTCTTCTTTTCACATCTATTTACATTTATTTCCCTCTTTATTCTTTCTGATATGAAAATTTCATTATTGTTGAATGTGTGTATTTTGCAGGGTGTTGAGCTTCAGTTGAGGAGACTCGAAGGGTTAGTGCAGGCGATCCGTGAGAACATTAATTACATCAAAGACAGGTATGTGTCTTCTGCGTTGTTGCAATGACGTGTTATATCTTTAAGTCTGTGAATCAAATTGGGACAAGAACATAGCGATAAAAAGCATATTTTGTTTTGGATACAGGGAAGCTGAGATGCGAGAAGTGAGTGAAAAAACTAACTCAAGAGTGGCTTGGTTCAGTATAATGTCACTTGGGGTCTGCGTTGCGGTTGCAGGTACACAGATATTGTACCTGAAGCGGTATTTCCACAAGAAGAAGCTCATCTAAAAACTTGGCTTGAAGGGTACCTACTATATATATAGTAACATCACACATCCCCCACCTTGAAAAGAGGGATAAAGATCAAGTTTGTAGAGTCAATTGGTTTAAAATTCGAAGAAGATGGCCTTTTCGTTTACATTTCAGTGAAACTTTACTCTACTATCGATAGTTACTTTAGAGATCGTTGAGTTTGTGCACATATCACTTTGTGTTTGATTGATCTCTGTTGGATTAGACAAAAAATACAGTAATGTGACTGTACCAAAGTTTTTTTTACCATTTTGTTTCTGGCATTTTGAGGTAATCTTTAGTATCTGAATTCCGATACATGGATGCTAGGTAACATGCTTATCTATAATTATTAATGTTAGCCAATAATTCAAGATTAAAATAAAATTAGATTGGGTGACGTGATTCTTGCAATGACGACAAATCTGATTATCATGTGGACAAGCTTCTTTGTATGTTATGTCCTTTTCTGTCATGTGTGGGAACAGTTATTAGACATCGAATCAAAGCAAATATAAGACATGTTTATTCATAATGGAAGAACCAATACATTTGGTTAGGTCATCTAAGAATTTACCACTAGGTTATTGACAACACTCATTTTTATAAATGAATTTTAAATGACTAGTCAAGCTAAAATATGTATATTTGTCCTCCTTTTTTTTGTCTGAATTTTAGTTTTACTGTTGTTTTGCTGATATCATCATCTTGTTCACATATACAATGGATCTCTTTATAATAACAAATAAAGTTAATGCTAGGAGAAATAATAGAAACTGGAATAATATCTATAATATTAATTAAAAGAAGAAGAGGTGTAATCCATTAGCCCAAGTTATGGAAATGGAGTCCGAGCATGAATCCAACTCCATGTTTCTTTTCACTTTTGCCTAATCTCTTTCTTTCGTACGTCATCGTACGAACCTCATACGACTTACCATTACCATTACCATTAATCACTTTTACTTCTGTACACGGTAAAATTTATCTGTTTCTACATTGTTTATGTCTTGTAGACAATTATGTTTGTTAAAGCTTCATGGTCGAGAGGTTATTTACATACTCGACTAAAAGGAGAGGTCCAAAGTCGACCGATAAAGGAGAGGTGCGGAGGACTGGAGGTATTAACTAACTAGTTGATGAGGTCTCGCATTTAACAAAGAACGAATCATTGTAGTTGACACAAAAAGAACATAGCATTCAACTCAACATTGAAATGAGACACATCTAAACTCGAACTAATCAATGCATTAACCCCGTAGGAATGTATCTTAAGCAAACAGTGGTTATATATATTTTCATTCTGATTATGTTAATGTGTTATAAGATTCCACTACCCATGAAAACAGAACAAATATCCAATTGGCTGGTAATGGGTTTCATACCACGTCATTGTTGTTTGTGACGCAAACTCGCAAAGTGTGGGAATTAATATCTATAGATTCGCAGAAACTAATGAAACTCGATGCCCATCGTTCTTATTTGCATAGCTAGTAATCAAATCCTTATAAACTTTTTTTTTTGGCATCAATATTACAACTTTTTTTTTTATTATTTTACTTCTATATAATTTAGAAGTTCTTATTCCTCAAATAATTTCTTGTTTAATGATTTTTTTTTTTATATAACAGAAGTGTAAAAGTCGATTATTTTTAATCTAGATATATATATATATATACAAGATCTTCACAAGCAATTAGCAAAACTTCTACGATGATATATATATGACATATATCCTTTTGGAACGAACGATTAATATGAGAACTGAAAATGGTACATCAATATATCATAAAAACCCCTAAGATGGTATCACATGGAAAATCAAACTTTAGAATAAATGTGAAATGCCCGTATATATACTTTGGAGTAATAAGTCGCATCCAACGATATATAAGATATGTTGGAATAAAATTTCGTCGATTGAGAGGGAACAGAGTACATAAGAAGAAGCATCTAAGTAACGTGGAAGATTGATGCCATGCTTAATTAGCTTAGACAAGAGAACATAGAATGTAGTCCCTTTTACTACAGGTACTAGATTTGGACCCGTGCTAGAGCACGGGTTGAAATTCCTTTGATCTGTATTATAATTTCAAAATAAAATATAATTTATAAGACGGTTTAGCATTGTAAACTGAGAAATGATTTTTTTTATTATTATTATTTTTTGTATGAATATGCGAGATGTATTTTGGTGAATGGAGATCTGAATAATTTATATCAATATTTTTTAACCAGGACCGGACTGGCCGATCGGTTCGATCCAACCACAACCCGATAGGTATTCCGGTCCGGGTAACCTCTAAAAACCTAATAAATAAAACCCGCAAAAAACCAGAAAACCCCGCTAAAAACCCGTGAACCGGTGGTTGAACCGGCGGGTCGGACCGAGTTGTCGGTCTTAAATTAAAATATCTTATTTTCGTCACACTTTAAACTCAAACCAAATTAAAAATAAATGTTGTTATTTATGAAAGAATCAGTTAGTTATATTATCTAATCAGTTAAAAGTTTAATTTTAGTTGTTTAGTACTTAACTATGTATGTTTTGTTCATATATTTATAGAAAAGTAGATGTTATATTCATAAAATGTAATCAAACTAATAAACTAATCGACCCGTAATTCAATCGGTCCGAGTTGTTGACCCAATGACCCGAAAGACTTCCGGTTCATTTTTTTGTCCGGTTTTAAAGACATTGATTTATATTAAAAGTTTGGAAGGGTGTTAGGTCAGATTTTAATTTGAAATTCACAATAAAATCTCATAAATCATGATTAAGTGTGATTAATTGCCAAGAGTTTATTTGTTAACATTAATATATGAACTATCAACTTGTAACCAATTAATATATGGATTAATTAATAACCTATATATAACCTATTTGTAACCATTTATAACCATTTATTAAAATTATAAAGTCTACCAAAACAATGTTGTGTACTTCCCTTTTATTAAAAAAGAGGATAATTTATCAAATGTTTTTTTTTAACATGCAGAAATAAACATTAATTAGTGTTATTGCCCCTATAGGCCATGGTTATATTCAGATTTGCTAATTGTTTTCTTTTGCATGCGTATAGCGTATATGTTTGTTTATAATATTCTAAGGAAACACAGAGAAAACCAATCTTACCAATCTTGATCAAATATGAATATAATAAAAAGATGGGACACAAAAGCAGGCAGCCTTACTGATGACGAAACGAAGAGCACTAGTAGCCGCGTCGCATTAGAAGGACCTAACCACGCTTGTCGTTTCATGGGACGAATCACAACAAAATGCATCACAAAAAGCACATTTATTTTGCTTTTGCTTCATTAATTTAGGTTTATTGATCTATTTGTTTATGGTACTCTTGATTACCCGTACAAAACGTGGTTTATTTTTACTCTTACTATTTAATGCATGAAATATCCAAACATCATCCCTTTTGAATATTTTCTTGATTATTTGATATATAAATTTTTGTACATTAATAATACAGATTATGAATATGATCTCGCATCTTTTTTTAACACCAAAACAAAACAAAAATCATAAATTATAAAAACTAAATATAAAAAAATACAAAAGCACTAGATTTCTTGTAACGTCCTTCAGATCCATATAAAAATGTATTTTTCCGGCTTCTATAGCTAATTATGATTACATTTTCTCACAAACAATATCAAAGAGAAACTAGCCAGCAAATTTAATCCGTAATATTACTCAAGCTATGCATATATATTCCGCCAATCAAAAAGAAAAAAAAAAAAACTAATCGATAACCATTGAGGCATTGACAGTCTTTAATTTGTGATCTAGATATATGGTTACGTTTTATCAAGCTGTGCACGGTGCACTTTCATGTACTTCTTCTTTATATGTGCCTATAGAAAATATTAGAATTGATTAATCTTTGGACGAGATGGTGTCCACTCTTCAAATCACCACAATGTCCCCTATCTATTTTCGGCGACAAGATGAATCGGTTTATGCACCCAATTTATTTCAAGCACTAAACACAAACATCATTCGCTTCTATATTATGTTAAATTATTAAATATAATATTAAAATCAGCTATCTCATCGGATAAAATTCAATATTTTTGGCTCATTATCTACACGACACAACGGATCATTCACGCAACGGATCATTCACATATGGCTCCACAAAAATGAGTTCGTAAAAATTATAATAATTGTTGGAAAATGAAAGAGTCATGTGTCCCATTAATTCTAGTACTTAAACATATTCTGATTTTGCACATATATAGATAGACATATATATTCGTGGTTAAAACTTGTTGAAGGTGCAAAAAATTATAGTCACTCTCACTCACGTTACTCATTGCAATAAAGGTTGCATAATGGCTTATATATAAGGTTGCATAATGTTTTATATTATAACAAGACGTGAATAGTTTCGTGAATATTCAGGTTGATACTAATTTTTCTTTTCCTAGATTCGACAAGTGTGATGAGTGGATAAAAAATGGATGACGTCTGAGTGGATTGTATATCATACAAATAAATAATGTAAGTGCATGCTTTATGATTCTTAGAAACTACTATTTGCTTATAACTTACGAATTATAAATATATGGTTCGGCTTGAACGTTAAAAGTCTAAATAGAATTTGGTGTATATTGAATTGGTACATTACACGCTTTTTATTGGTACGATTCTTTATGATTCGTTATCAAATATAGTAATACTACATTGACGATAACATTCTCATTATAGTGATCTTAGATTAATAATCCAGCGAATCTTATTTATCCAAATATCCTACAAAAATATGCGACATTATACGCAAGTGTTCACAACCAATAGTCTTATATATAAATTAAGTAGGTACGTAAACAACGAAATTACGACCTAATCCGGTTTTGATTATCTAGAGCAGGAGTATAGTTAGCCACACATAATGGATACGTACTTGGTAACATTTAAAAAAATCAATATTTTAAAAAGTGATATGCTAAAATAACCAATGGATGGTAATATGCACTCGTATATTGCTTCTTGTGTCAGCACAATTTGGCTATATAAGCAAGTATCCTCTTGTAGTGTAAAATCATTCACAGATCATAACTAAGTACGCTCACACCAAGAAAGAGAAACTTAGAAAGAAAGATAATTAAAGAGATAAAAATGGGGAGTGAGAAAATGTGGGGAGGGTTAATGAATAGAGTGAAACCATACTTAGCAATGATATCTATGCAATTTGGTTATGCTGGTATGTACATAATCACCATGGTCTCTCTTAAACATGGCATGAACCATTACATCCTAGCAGTTTATCGCCATGCAATTGCCACCGCCGTCATCGCTCCGTTTGCTCTTTTTCATGAAAGGTATTATATGGTTCTCTATCGTTTTTTTTCTTATTTATTTGTAAATTAACCGGCTAATCATTCCATGCTGAATCTCTAAATTTGTGTTATTGATATGGTTTACGCAGGAAAATAAGGCCCAAGATGACGTTCCGAATATTCCTCCAAATTGCGCTGCTCGGTTTTATTGAGTAATACTCGTTAACTGTTCTATATATATCACACCCACACACACACACACACACAAAACATAGGAACACTCTCTCTATGTTTTGCTTTTGTAATTTTTATATAGTTAACGCAAATATCAGTAGTAATACTTTTTGTTAGAAAAGTTAATTAATCATGAGGTTCGATAAAATGACAGGCCGGTGCTGGATCAGAACCTCTATTACGTCGGGATGACTTACACATCAGCAACTTTCGCTTCTGCTACGGCTAATGTCCTTCCCGCCATCACCTTCGTCTTGGCCATCATTTTCAGGTTTACATTATTTTTAAAAAATTCTTTTACTTATATTCATCAAACATTTCATGCTTTTAGATTCATATATATTCCATCCCAAAAAAAAAAAAAACTATTGTTATGATCAACTTAATTAATGAAATTACCGTTAAATTTTTTTTCTCTTTGATAAAACTATACAGATTTATTTTACTTGATTCTAAATCTTGAGAATGATTTTTGACTTTTCCCATACCGTGGGAACAAGATTAATGGAATCATAGGAAAACACAGTTAATATGTTCGTGGAACTTGATACCACTTGAATAATTAATTAATATAACCACCAAAAAGAAATATACTTGGTGAGATCATCACTTCCACTTACGTAAGTTGTCATTATAATGTATATGGAACATATAGAACATTACTGTTTGATCATGCACATCAGCACATATAATTAGATATAAAGCTCGTTTAATTAAGGATTTTCTCGTTTAAATTAAAAATTTCAGATTAGAGAGCGTGAACTTTAAGAAGGTACGAAGCATAGCCAAAGTTGTGGGAACGGTGATCACAGTATCCGGAGCACTTCTCATGACTCTCTACAAAGGTCCAATAGTTGACTTTATCAGATTCGGCGGTGGCGGAGGAGGAGAAGGAAGCAGTGACGGTTCCTCCCACGGTGGTGCAGGAGCGGCGGCGATGGACAAACACTGGATTCCGGGAACACTTATGCTGTTGGGAAGAACTTTTGGTTGGGCCGGTTTCTTCATTCTACAAGTGAGTAGTACCAATTAATTTACAATTTCCCGGTATATATACACATTTAACCTTGGAAAACACAAATCTAACCGGTTTTGTCTTATTACATTAAAACGCAGTCGTTTACACTGAAGAAGTACCCAGCACCCCTGTCGCTAACAGCGTTGATATGTTTAATGGGAACGTTAGAAGGAACAGCCGTGTCATTGGTAACGGTACGTGACTTGAGTGCTTGGAAGATCGGCTTTGACTCTAACCTCTTTGCCGCCGCTTACTCTGTAAGTCTCCAATCATTTAATCTAAGTTTTATACGGTTAATGATTATTAAATTAATAAAACATAAAAATTAATGGTGATTAGGGGGTGATATGTTCGGGAGTGGCGTATTACGTGCAAGGAGTAGTGATGAAAGAAAGAGGACCAGTATTTGTTGCGACATTTAATCCACTTTGTGTCGTTATAACTGCTGCTCTTGGTGTTGTTGTCTTGTCTGAAAGTATTCATCTCGGAAGGTATTTATTTTTCTATTTGAAATCAGTATACATATAAAGTTTTTTTGGACCCAACTAAAATTAATTGTTTCTACTAAAATTTCCCAGTGTGATTGGAACGTTATTTATAATCGTGGGCCTATACACTGTTGTATGGGGGAAAGGCAAAGACAGAATGACTGATGATGACGACGAAAATTGCAAAGAACTTCCAGTTAAGAGTCCGGTTAAACCGATAGATACTGGTAAAAGCTTAGCCTGTGAACCCGAGATGAAAGCTAAAGAAGGTCAGGAGACTAATAAGGCTACTCAAGTTGAGGTTTAAGGATATTAAACGAGATGAATCAGTCTAGCCTTCCCTTCTCTGTATATTAGTCTATGCTTTTGGTTTATTTGCTTGTCCAAGGTTACAGAGATTTTGGCAGATCAATATGTAATATAATGAGATGGATCACTCATCTTATAAGTTAACTAAAAGTTTTTGTGAGATATGTAACTTCAAAAGAATAATCAAAGAGATCAATAACCAATGTTTTGGTTTTACTCATCAAGAAAATTCACAAAGGAGTTTTTTTTTAATGCGCTGAAAATAAACAATTGTTGTTGAATCAAGATGAGAAAACAAAGGAGAAAGAAGCAATGGAGATGAGAAATGTGATACAGAAGTGACTAATTGAGGAGGAGGCGGTTGAGACGCTACCGGCTGGACCATTAGCAGGGTTACCTGGCAAGGAACCACCGCTTGAAGGAAGCACAGATGATCTTGGTGAAGATGCTATCGATCCAGGACCATCGAAATCCGGTGAAGGTGCTGGTGCGTACATTAGATCCTTAGGAACAGTATCAGGTGGAGCTAGAAGCGGCGCAAATTGTTGAGGTCCTGCATTTTTTACCATTGCACTTGCATAAGATCGGATGATTCTAGCACCTGGCTATCCTTTAAACAGATACAGATATATTGTCTCGAAATAACTTACCGGGACATCGAGGTTGAAGAGACCTGGTCAGCCTATCAAACGAAAGAGAAAGAATTGTGGTAAGTAGTTCAGAATCATTAATAAGGGTATTGTGAAAGAGGTGAAAGACAAGGTCAATTGTATTTTACTAACATGGTCAAGATAGTGCCGTTGGCAAACCCATTGTAATCACAAGTTGTAACATTACAGCCAGCGCTACTCTGCATCACAGTGATGTTACCAAGCATGAGGTTGCTGTTCCTACACTGCATACTTGAGCATGATACGGCTAAAGAAGCAGGCTCACAATACAAACTGCATCACATCACACACACACACACACACCACTAGTGAGTAAAAAATACAATCAGAGAGGATTTGATTAGTAATATCAGTTAACATAGCTTGATAAAGGAGAGAATCTTGGATATCATTACTTGCGACTCCCAAGCGCACAGCTGCATTGCACACAGTGACCTGCAGCTAGAGCGTAGCTACCATTTGGAACAATCAATCCAAAATCCGATGCATAGCTGGGGAACTTTGAAGCACAAGCTGAGAGGAGGTGAAAATACAACATAACCAAAAACATTAAAACATCTGTTATTGTTTGCTAAAACTCAAGCAAAAAAGACCACAAAAGAGGCAACACTTTTGGTAGCTCAGACACATACAACGCCAAAAACAATACCTTAAACGAGAATCAAAACAACATAAAGCAATCAAACAGCAACTAAAGAAACAATCAAAAGTCCACAAAGCTACACCAAAACAATACTCCCCAATATGGTTAACAGAATTGTCTGCAACTAACAATAAAAACAACTTCTCTCACGATACATAACCCCAAAGATAGAAACTTTTGATATTCCAATTTCAGTATTTAGAGACCTCACCTGACAAAGGAACAGCAAGAATATCTCCAGAACTAACATCAGGACCACCCATAGCATTCACATTCATCAAATCAGTAATAGTAGTCGAATACCTCCTGGCGATTCCGACCAATGTATCAATCTCCCTCACAACATACGACAAGTAAACAGCGGGCAAAGAATTGTCGGTGCCATTGAAACAAGCGCAAGGCAAGGGTATAACAAGACTGGTCCCAACATCGAGCAAAGACGGGTCATTGACGGAGTTAGCTTCCTGGATCTGCTCGGAAGAGACCAAACCTCCGTAAACAGAGTCAGCAATGGATCCTAGAGTATCGGAAGGTCGGGTCTTGTAATGGGTGGAGACAGATTTCCTGATACCGTCGACGCAGGAGCAAGTGATTGGGATTTTGAGGAAGAGCTTGGAAGGAAGGATGTGGTTCTCGACGTCTGGGTAAGAGATGTCGATGGCGTTAGCTAAAAGGACAGAGATTGGGTCGACTTGGAAGAGAGACGCGACTTCTGAGACTTTGAGGTCGGTGTAGAGTGTGTAGCCGAGTAAAGAGTTGCAAGTGTCGTTGCTTGAGCAAGGCTCGATTGTTGATTTCGCCGTCGCTGTGTAGACGAGACTCGAAGCTAGAATCAGTGAGACGAACAAGAAGAAGATGGGCTTTTCTGGGTTTCTCATTGTTCAGACTCTCTTTCTAGGGTTTTATGAAATTTTTGAAAATCTCTTTCTAGGGTTTTAAATATCTGTTTCTCTCTTACAGGACCAGTGACAAGGGAGTAGTACAATAAGACAAGAGTAAAGTTGGAACTATCCGAAGATGAATCTGGAAATTTTAGAGGTTTGGTATAGAGAGAATCTCTGTGTTTTCTTCTAGAGAGAGAGAGAGAGAGAGAAGAAAAGTTTTCACTTTATTAATTTTTTTTTTGAAATGGAGAAGAGAGAAGAGAGGTCTAAAGGAAGAAGGAGACAAGTGTGTTGTACAGACAGACAGAGAGTGAACAGAAAACGGTAGCTTTGCGATCTCCAAGACATACACATCTCTTTTTATTTCTTGAAGCTGGTATGACTGATTTGCCCTTTACTACTTAACTCCTTTGACTAGTTTCAGACAACTGTAGCATGAAGATTTTTGAAGGACATGGCGGTAAATTCAGCAACATAAGTTGAGGCCCACTTAAAAAAGGAAAGCCCATTTTAACTTTTTTTTTTTGGAGAAGCGAAAGCAACGAATTTTATTAGCTGTTTGAGAGCTTAAAGAGCCGCCGCATTATTATTCTTTCCCCTCAGACACGGTCTTAATGCTGTCTCTTTCTCTTATGTACTAATGGATCATTGTCAAATTAACGTTGTTATCACTTTGATGCTTCAAAGATTCCCCAAACTGGCAAAAAAAAATTTCATGTATTAAAAAAGCCTGATCTTAGAACATGAAAAATTTTTAAGGTAGGGGGTTTTGATTCTGAATTAGCTTGTCAATTTGGTAAAATCAATACAAAATGAGCCTGCTATGTGTATCTTTTGTGGTCATCTCTTAGTTGGTTTTTATGAGGATTGACAGTTCTATTATATGGGATGCAACTTATTATGTAGCTCTTTCCAATGTACTGATGTAACTAGCACGAGGGGAAGAGTAACTAACCACATCAAATGGTATATAGATTGTTTTTTTTTCTCTCTAATTTTTCTGGTTTTAGTAAATAAATGGAAACACATAAGTTAAACTAAAGTCACTTGGGGATGCTTTAAGATCAAATCTAAACTCCTTTGGTTAAGTACTTCTCAGTCTGGAGAATATACTGATGATATATTCAAACTTTACTCTCCAGTTTATCATTAACAAGAGGAATCAGTTCTGTTTTGTTCCTTGGTGTACGAGGAGTACGAGGAGTCCTAGGTGTTCCTGGTTGTTTCTGAGAAAGCATATGGCTTACATATCCATAAAAAGTGCATCCCACTAGTGTGATTCCACATCCAACTGCATTCATTGGTGAGATCGGGTTTCTGAATATCATCCATGATACCAACACAGCCACTGCAACCTGCAAATCACATAACCATCCATCAAAACAACATTATGTTTGATTCAACTGTTTTGGAACAATCAGAAGGAAAAGATTTATGTTATGGGGTTTAGGATTGGTTCATTTACCTTGAGGTTTCCAGCTACATTGAATGTGACTGCTGTAGTGGAGTGAATGACATAGAAGATGGAGAAATTAAGACAAAAAGCTAGAACACCTGAGCTGAAAATAATCATGAGAGCCGACCATGGAGACGGGTGTGCTTCAAACCAATCCAAAATTCCATTCCCTTCAAGTAAAAATGCTGGTAGTCCGAGAATCAGGGTCGCAAAAGGCGCCATATAGTATACCGTGTTTATGCTAATTAGAGAGACATGACAATGAATGAGGACACAAACACTACACTTAGTTCCATGAATTAGAAAAACACCAAATCAAGTGATTCACAATTGGACAATGAGGGCATGACATGAACAATCCAACTATAAGTTCTCATATTATCAGCACCCATCATGTGAAACTGGAGATTATAAACCTCATAAAACAGAACACTAATTAATGACTAACCTATCAAATTTGTATCCATGAAGAAGAGATTCAGCAAGAATGGTCTTTGTAGAGGTAGCTAAACAACCAAACAGAGCAGCACAGAATCCAAAAACATTAAAGCTAAGTTCTGTAATAGAAGTCAAAAGAATCCCACCAACAATAGGCACCAACGACGCCCAAATACGCCAATCAAAATATTTCCTCCATACCAACCACTGTAACACAACTGCACATTACACACAAAAAAAACACAACTCAGAAAACAAAAACAAGACCACTCCCTTTTTTACTCCCAATCATAAAAAAAAAAAAAAAAAAACTCAAAACCTGTTGTTGCAGGAGTGAAAGATTTGATAGTCTGCATAAAAGAGACAGGAATGTATCTAAGACTAATGTTTCCCAACACAATGTTGATACAGAACACAAATGACATTGGAAAAATCCTCTTCCACCGATCTTCTGGATCAACCACAATCAAAGGTTTAAGCTTTAAGACTTTGATCACAATGTAAGCTCCAATCGATGAACATATAAAATGAACACATGAAACCGACAACGGAAACTTGAAATCCAGCTTCTGGGGAAACAGAAAAGGTACCAAATTTGAAACACATATCAGATTTAAACAAACAAAAAGGCTAAGTTTTTAATAATGAAATTTAAAAGGACGAGACTTTTTAAAAAAAAACCTGAAAGATCCATTTGTTCATGATGATAACAGTAACGTTGAAACCCCACCATTGAAGAATCGCTAACAGAGATCTGAACATACTCCATTGTTGCCACAGACTACTTCCTTCCTCCATCCTCACTCCTTTTTTTTTCAATCTCCGTTCGGTGATTCGTCAAAACGTAGAATTGGAGCCACGAAATCAACCAAAACCCAAAAATTTTTTGAAGGGTTTTGAGAAGAGATGGATCCAAATTTTTTAGGGAATGTGGCAATGCCAAGGCTAAATAAGAAACCCTAATTAAAGCGCGAGAGGGAAGAGTGTACGTAACGGTAGCAGTATTATTCTTATCTCTCTCTCTCTGCTTCATGCTTATATGCGATTTTTTCTCTCTTTCGTATGTTTCCATGTAGTTAAATGCAAATATCGTTAATGTTTATACAAGTTACCATTATAAGTTGTTACAAATTAATTATAAATGTAACTAATTTAGCTTTAACAAATTTTCCACATATATGTAAACTGTTTTAACAAAAAAAATAAAAAAGGTAAACAATTATACTAAATAAAAGTAAAAAAAAAAAAAAAAAAAAAGTAGGAGCTATAAGCTTTTTAAGGTGTCCACCTAAGATTTAAAACAACCAATAGGGATTAACCACCTCACTAATTAACAATTTTTTTTTTAATTTCCAGAATTTCTATATTATTTAGATTTTTAAACGACTTATCAGGATTTGACATGTCATCCATTAACAATTTTTTAAAATTTCCAGAATTTTCTATATTAAGATATTTTTGAAAAAGGAAAATTTTAAATTTATATAAATAAAATAATTATGTACAACGTCCCACATCGACTAGAAAATTTTTAGACAATGGTTCAGAACCAGTATAAATAAGATAATATGCATCCAACAACGAATGAGCAGGAAAGCTTGATTTATCAGGCGTCCAAGTTTAAAATTTTTATTCGGTTTGATCCGGTTTTTAATTTGATCAAACTAAAACTTTCAAAAGTTTCAGAAAATATTATAATATTTAAAAATTTTAAAAGTTAAATATTATAAATATTGAAACTTTTTAAAAGGTTTAAATTTTATATTTTAAAACCTTTTAAAAGTTTAAAATGTTATAAATATTGAAACTTCTAAAAGTCTTAGCTTTTAAAAGGTTTCAAAATATTATAACTTTTGAATTTTTAGCTTTTAAAAGGTTTTTAAAATATAATTTGTTAATTTTAAGAGTTTAAAATATTATAAATATTTAAAATTCATAATGTTTTAAGATTATAATTACTTAACCTCCATAGAAATTTTAAAATATTATATCTATACTAATAAAATGTTGAAGCTATAAACTCGTAAAGGTTTCCATATAGGATTTAAAACAACCGATAAGAATTAGATTTTTCACTAATTAACCTTTTTGGAAATATAGTAGTAATCTATACTATTAAGATTTTTTAGAAAAAAGTAAAATCTATAGAAATAAAAGAAATATGTACAATGTCCCACATCGGTTAGAAAATTTTAGAAAATGGCTAAGAACCATTATAAATAAAACTAATATGTTTTAAAATATTATATCTATACTAATAAAAAGTTGAAGTTATAAACTCCTAAAGGTGTCCATATAGGATTTAAAACAACCGATAAGAATTAGATATTTCACTAATTAACATTTTTGGAAATATAGTAGTAATCTATATTATTAAGATTTTTTAGAAAAAAAGTAAATCTATAGAAATAAAAGAAATATGTACAATGTCCCACATCGGTTAGAAAATTTTAGAAAGTGGCTAAGAACCATTATAAATAAAACTAATATGTTTTAACTATAAATTAGCAGGAACCTTGATTTATTAGGTTTCCAAATTTAAAAGTTTTATTTGATTTATGTTAACAAATTAAAAATTTTAAAGGTTTCTATTTAAACTTTACAGAATGTTTAAAAATATTGTAAATACCTCCATAAAAATTTTAAAATATTATAACTATTTAAACTCTATTAATAGTTAAAGTGTCATAAATATTTAACTCTAAAAAAATAAAATGTTACAAACATTTAAACTACATCTAAAGTTTAAAATATTTAAAATATTTAATCTCTATTGAAAATTTAAAAGTTTAAGGATTACTAAATATTTTATATCAAACCTTTTTAATATCTTGAAAATATATGACTTATCTCCGTTTGTGCTTTATATATTTTATGAGCTGTAAAGCATGTTTTTGTGTATGACTTTACAGATGATTTGATATTCTTGCTGTAAATTTTTTTATTTTTAAGTCTAAAAAAGAAGGATTGACGTTACAAGACCTTGATTTGATGTTATTTGAGTTTAAAGAAGAAAGATCGAAAAGCACAAATATTTTTTTAACTATACATGTGTTCATATTACTTTCTTTGCAAGTAAGGATTTTGGTTCGAGAAGTTTCAATACATGTTGATCTAAAATCAAATACTGTAAGTATATGGATGAAATTATCAATAATTGGGCAAATGTGATGACTATGTTGGTCTTCATGAATTGCACAAATTTTATGAGAAAATAAATGATTTTGGTCTTGGAGTTTGATGGTTAACAAATTGTGTGGTAGTAGAAAAAAAGGTTTTTCAGTGGAAGAATGTGGAGTATAATTAATGAGAACCGGACGGTAAAAGTAACGATGACAATCACCACAAAGTTTGACAATAAATAATATAAAGAATAAGAAAACATTGAATAAAAACACGAAACCATAGGTGGTAGCGATCAATTAAATATCTAAAAAAGGAGATAAATTCAAGATTATAAAATTGTTTTGTTTTTCTGGTGGTCAAACGAATAGTTTAGGATATGTGAGTCACCAGTTTGATCCGCTTTGCCTGGACATCGAGTTAAATTCATGACTTTTTTGATCAGATTTAATTTTATAATACAACTGATTTTTATATTTTTTAAAATTATGTATCTGAAATTTAATTTTTTCCTTAATACTAATTTAAATTTTTTTATAAGATAATAATTCATTACCATCATCAATCATATATAATTTTTATCAATATATATCAAATAAACTAATGCGTAGCGTGGGTTCAAAACCTAGTTATACTAATAAAAAGTAGAAGCTATAAGCTTCTAAAAACTGTCCACCTAAGATTTAAAACCTTCAATTGTAATAAGACATGTCACTCATTAACATTTTTTTAAAATTTCCAGAATTTTATATATTAAGAATTATTTTAAAGCAACCTATCAGGATTTGAGATGTCATTCATTAACATTTTTTAAAATTTCCAGAATTGTTTAGAAAAAAGAAAAATTTAATTTATAGAAATAAAAGAACTATGCACAATATCCCACATCGGTTAGAAAAGTTTTAGACAATGGTTCAGAACCAGTATAAATAAGATTAATGTGAAGATTAATATGCTTCCAACAACGAATGAGCACGAAAGCTTGATTTATCAAGCGTCCAAGTTTAAAAATTATTCGGTTTGATCAGGTTTTTTATTTGATCAAATTAAAACTTTAAAAATTTTCAAAAAAATATTATAATTTTTAAAATTCTTAAAAGTTTAAATATTATAAATATTGAAACTTTAAAAAGTTCTTAGGTTTTAAAATGTTTTTAAATATTATAATTTTTAAATTTTAAAAATTTTAAATATTAGAAATATTGATACTTTTTAAAAGGTTCAAATTTTATATTTCGAAACCTTTTAAAAGTTTAAAATACTATAAATATTGATGTAAAACATAAATGATCTTATTTATCTATGTTTATGCTTTTTATTTCTTATGAGCTACAAAACATATTTTTGTGTATGATTTTATAGATGAGTTGATATTCTTTCATTATTTTTTACTTTTGGATCTAAGGAAAAAGGATTGACATCGCAAGACCTTGATTTGATTTCTGAGTCAAGTTTTGGAGTTTAAAGAAGAAAGATGAACAACAAACACATATATGTTTTATTAGCTATACATAGGAATGATCAGAGTTACGGTTGTCACGGTTATGGTTTATTAACCATCGGTTATGGTTAGAAATATTGTTTAGCCTTAACTATAACCGTTTAATAAACGGTTAAACAATTACGTTTAAATACAGTTCCGGTTCAAGCGGTTAAGATTATATACGGTTACAGTTATTTGAGAATATGATACAGTTGATATTATTTGATGATATAACATAATTGATATTATTTTATTATAATTAATATGTTCTTATAGTGTACTCATATTTCTATATATCATATGATTCATATTAAATAAATTATTATTAGTATATTTTATTATTTTTTTAAAATATTATAAACCAAGTAAAGATTTTGGTTGGAGAAGATTCTAAACGTGTGGATCTAAAACAAAATAAGTATATAGATAAAATTATCAATAATTGGATGCATGTGTTAACTATGCTGCTCTTCATGAATTTCACAAATTTTATGAGAAAAGAAATAATTTTGTTCTTGGAGTTTGATGGGTTAACAATTTGTGTGGTAGTCTAAAAAAAAGTTTTTCAGTGGAAGAATGTGAAGAAGTTGACGAGTAAAAAGAAGAAAAAAGTATAATGAAGAACCAGACGGTAAAAATAACAATGAAAATTACCACAAATTTTGACAATGAAAATGATAAGGGGCATTCTCAAAATGCCCCTTTTTCTATACCCCTTTTTAAAAATACTCCTTCATGTTGACCATTTTTAAAACTACACCTCTTTATATACAAAATGACCAAATTACCCTTTTTGAGTCACAGCAAGAATGTACAGTCATCAAAATCGAAAATATTTTCCGGCCAAAAAAATTTCCCGCCAAAATTTTTTTTCCCGCCAAAATCGAAAATTTTTCCCGCCAAAGATATTGAAGTTTATACCTTTTAAAAATATTGTAAACGCTTTTAAAAGTTTTTTAAAAGCGTTTACAAGGTTTTTAAAAGGTTTTTAAATACATTGTAAACGCTTTTAAAAACCTTGTAAATGCTTTTAGAAAGCTTGTAAATGCTTTTAAAAGGTTTTTAAACACCTTGTAAACGCTTTTAATAACTTTTTAAAAGCGTTTACAAGGTGTTTAAAAACCTTTTAAAACCCTTTTAAAATTCTTATAAAAAATTTTACAAGGTTTTTAAAAACATTGTAAAAGCGCTTACAAGGTGTTTAAAAACCTTTTAAAAATCTTTTTAAAAACCATTTGAAAACCTTTTAAAAACCTTTTAAAACCTTTTAAAAATCTTGTAAAAGCGTTTACAAGTTGTTTAAAAAACCTTTTAAAACTCTTTAAAAAATCTTGTAAAGGCTAAGGTGTTTATAAGGATTTTATAAGGTAGAAACCTTATAAAACCTTTTAAAAACCTTGTAAATTTTTTTGGCGGGAAAAATTTTGGCGGAAAATTTTTTTTGTCGAAATTTTTTATCAAAATTTTTTTGACAAAAAAGTGAAAATATGTCGGAATTTTTTTGGCGGGAAAGTTTTCTTTTTCTTTTTATTGAATAAAATAATTTTCATCTAAGGGTAAAATGGTCATTAAAAATTAAAAAAGGGCAAAAATAAAAATGGCCAGAAAAGTGGGTATTTTTGAAAAGGGGTATATCAAAAGGGGCATTTTTAACAAATTCTCAAATGATAATACTAATTTAATTTTTTATATAAAATAATATTTTATTACCGTAATCAATCATATATAATTTTTATCAAAATATATTTAATAAACTCACGTGTAGCGTGCGTTTAAAACCTAGTTTAACAAATAGTTGTTCACACACAAATCAAATCACATAGTTTAAGAAAAATTATTATGGAAAGAAGGATAAAAAACTAAACAAGTACACTTGAAAAAATTATTGTTAATCGATACAATGGTACAAAAACACAAATATATATAACTTATGCATCAAGAGAAAAAAAAAAAACGAAGACAATTTGTAAATTTTGGTAAATTAGGTACATATCCAGCTAAATTGTCTGCAAAACTTTTTTATGGGATTCTCACCTGGAGGGACAACGTATTGCCCACCGTTGATAGGATCACATAGCATCTTGCAAGGGTTATCACATATGGCTGGAGTCGCTTTTTTTGATGCTTTCATGCACAGGTTTACGACACAATCTTTGACACACACGTTGGAATGAGAAACTTGTGCTGAAATTGAATACATCATTGTTATTAGAATTACAATAATCATTAAATTGCAGATTTGATTTGATACTTGAACTGCCATGTCGTTTTAAGTATCGCGATCTCTGCAAACTTTATTGTAATGTTTAATTTTTTTTTTTCTTTTATTTTTCCCGTAGTGCGTTTTGAAACGGGATGAGTTGGTGAGAATGTTGGGTTGATGTTTGATGATTTATATAGTACAAATAATTCTACCAGAATTTAGTAGTTACTATATTTAGGAGGTCAAGTTGTTTTTTTTTTTGTTTTCTTTCATCACTTCTTATTTGGTAAATAACAGTAATTGCTAATATTTAATTTAGCCTAAACAACACATATCTTTTTTTTTTTCAACCATTGGGCCACAACTGGCCGGTCTATTAGTCAAATTTTTACATTCGTAGGAAGCAGGACTCGATCCCTAGTGTAATGGTGCTTTACCTCTTGCCACTGTACTAAAGTCACTTTAAAAACAACACATATCTATATGGCATTTTAAGTTTACGTTGATTTTAGTAATAACTCAACATATATAATCGTGCTATGTAGAGTAATTTTTGGTTGACTGCCAAACTAAAGAACGCCATGTGAATGATATGGCTTCGTTTTGATATAAGAAATGAGAAATTTATAAGTGGTAGAAAAAAAAAACATGAAGCGAGCGAAGAGAGGAACCAAAAAGTTCATAAATTGCGGTGGTAAAGGAAAAAGAAAAAGAAAAAAAGGAGAGAGTCTAGGGTTGGAAGCCCCCATAGTCGCTTCTACACCCGGAAGTCTGAGGTTCGAATCCCAGATAATGCGATTTATTAATTATGCATATTAGAGGAGGCAAATTTACACACGATTTCCAGTGATGCACAACTATTGTTGTTCACCATGGTTCTACATACAACTGAAGGAAGGTAAGCATAGAGAAGGAGGTGAAGTAGGAAAGGAGTATGGAGCAAGAGTTTATGTAGTGAATCTAGTAGGGTCAGAAAGAATTGTCCATGGTAAAATCATATGTAATAGTTCTCAATAATCTGCAATCAATAATAAATCCAGACGATAAAAAAAAAAAAAAAAAGAGTCTGAATTTGAACGTGGAGAGAATCAAATTAATTGTATTTAGTTATCATTCAATAAACTGAAAACGTTGAATAAACTGGGTAAGGTGAAAGGTATTAGTCTATTCTGAATCTGAAACGATTTCAAGATTTAAATATTTTGGGGAATACATATCTTTTAGAATCTATAGCTAACGAGGGGTGAAAAGTTCATCAAGAACAAAAGAAAAGCGTTGTTTACCAAAATATTGAGTTGAATATACAAAAAGATAAAGGAAAACATTTACATATATATAAAGTTTCTTTCATAAACTCACAAAATAAGTTTTTTCATAAATCTTTAAATTAAAAACTCAAATAATTTGATTAATTTTTATTTATTTTAAAAACTCATATTAGATTAGTACCTGTGCAGCCATGCTAGAGCACTTTATTTCATATAAAAATTGAATAATTACACACATACAGTATATATATATATATATTTATGTTGTTTTAGCTTTAAATTATGGGCCAATTTGTGTGATAACCAAAATGATAAATAAAATAAAGAATATAGCACATAATTTTTTAAAATTAGGAGAATAGGGTTATGGGTAGTTAAAATTACACTTTTAATGTTTTGATGGTAATGGTGGTAGAAGAGGAAGCGGTGGCCGATGGCCAAAGGTTGCAACACTGGTGACGGTCAGAGGTCGCGGCGGTGGCCAGTGGCCGAAGGTTACGGCGGTGGCCGGCAGTCGGAGGTCGCATAGGTGGTGGTAAAGGGATAGTGGTGGTGGAAGTGGAGAAGATGAGGATAAATTTGATAATGATACATAATATACATAGAATATGATAGATATGTGGTTAGTATAGTTAGTTTTTGAATTAAAGATTTTTTTTTGTTATACATTGCAATTCTTAAATCATCTTATCATATAATTTTGTCATTCTATATTTAACCCATTGTTTGAAGATCATAATTCTTTCTATCATACAGCACATTACATTTAGGTGTTGATTGGTTCTCCCGCTACCTCTCGCAAACGCACCAATTTTAAACCGCTAAACCAGTCGTTCAAAACGTTTAATAACACTTGAAACCGCAATCGCCCGCTTCCGCAATCTCCCGCAACCGCAACCACAACCGCATCGTTTGAATCAGTCAGACCCTTAAAATATGTAAATCAATAAAAGATAAAAAATTGATTATATGATCAGAGCAAAATGAGGAGAAATATAACATAAAGTGATCGTTCAAAGACGGTTTATGTAAACCTATACATATTATTTTAAATTTAAATTAATTATATATAAAATTGACATATATAAGATTAAATATCAGTGGCGCAACACGTGAAATGATGGATATATATTTCATACACTCGTTTGTGAATTTCATATGGTTGTAAAAAAGCTACTAATGTCAAATAATAACTTAAAATAAATATATTACAAATAATAACTTCAATTGATGATATTTATTTAAATGGTAAGATTTTAATTATGTAAATCTGATAAATAATAGGTTACTTTGGCAAATGTACTTCCCAATTAATAATAGGAGGATGATCTTCTTATTAAAATGTTTCCAATTATAAGTGAAAATGATTTCAAGGTAATATATACTTTGCACAAAAAAAATATTGAAAGTTTATTGGTCAAACCCACGATTGTTTATTAGTTTTGGGTTAGAATTCTATATGCACTACAATTTTTTTCCTAACAAGTTTGTCTATATTAATCATTAATAATTTGTAATATCTGACAATCAAAACCAGTCTTTGGTGTAGAAATTTTTTTTATCGACCGGTACGACTAATGAGATTCTTGTATTTTTTAAAAATTTTGTAAGATGTAAATCTTATTTAACGAAACGATCGATTTTTGTTTTTTATAATAATAATATAATATAATAAATAACTTATAGCTAGTGCTCTTATACCTACTAGCCACCTAACTACATTCACAATCAACAGCAGAATAACAAACCAATAAATATTCAATAAACCAATATTAATTCCAGTCACAAACTAAAGATTCAACAACATAAATCCAATAACCAGCAATCCTAAATAATGTTCTAGGACTCAACTCTAGCAACCTAACAGAAGCTAGACAACCAAGCGAACCACTAGAACATCATCCTATTCATTGCCTGGATTCCACGATCACACTTTGCCTTTACCTGCACCACAAACACATATTGAGATGCATGAGTATTTGATTAACACTCAGTGAGGCAATCCTCCCATCTACTGGGCTATACACACAAGCAATAAGATCTCTACATGCCACAATCAACAATCAATAAAACAAACCAGGCAATACACAAAGCATGCAACATCCGTCGTAGCTGAAGGAGGAGTGTCGACCGACACCAGAAGGTGTCGATCGACACTGACTATCTGGTGTCGACCGACACCCTGCCCGACACTCCTGAGAAACCTAGTTTGTGTCGACCGACACCTCCACATGGCATCGATCGGCACTCGCCAAAGTCTCAAGCCGTCCTCGCGTTGGTGTCGACCGACACCGATGCCGAGCAGCGATTTTCCTCGATCAGAAACTCCGAATCTCGCCTCCAATCTTCTCCAATCTGCTCCATGCACTCCCAGAAGCCAAACCCAGCCAAAACAGCGACGAAATACCATAGAGAACTCAAAGAAACAACCACATAAGCACCAAATCACATAAAATCTAGAGATCTTAGCTTAGATAAGCCATGGTCATGCACTCACCTCTTTCCAGGAAGATTCTGACCAGTATGAACGAAATCCTCACTCCTAGCAAGCTTCTAACTCTTTCCTAGCTCCAAATCTCTCAAGAACAGCAAGGAATCTCCCAATCTTTTCCCGAAAGCTCAAGAACACTCTCTCTTTTCTTTTTCTCTCAAAAACGGCGAATACATGACAAAAACACGACCTTAGGTCGTTTTCCCTCTTTTACACTCAATTTTAGGGATTTCTTAAACCAATCACGCAAACCGGACAATTAAAATCGAACCGACCAAATCGGCTACAACTAGTGTCGATCGACACCTCCTGTGGTGTCAATCGACACCCTCACCAAAAACTCAATATTAGGTTTGCGGGTGTTACATTTAAAATAACATAAAAAATTAAAATAATATAATAGAAATATTACATAATTATTATAAATTTACGATCGATACATTATATATATTGCATTGAGTAAATGTGTACAAAAATTAAAGAAAGAAAGGTAAATATGCTTAAAATAATAATATTAGAGATCTAAAGTATATTTTTTTTGGTTTACATCGTAACTTTACAAAATTTACTTCATAATCGGGTTTTTGACGAGCTTCAGTATTTGTTCTATAAGATTGAGAGCAACATAACATGTATTATGTTAACTTCCAATTATGCACCTGTTAACTTCCAATTATGCACCTTATGGATTGGAGCGCTATTTGTCCTAAAATAAATTCCATCTTCCTTAACTATCCATGATATCTTTAATTGAAAATACCTAATTAAATATTTTACACAAATAATTCAAAATGTCTGATTAAACCGTAGTACCTTATAGATTGTAATAATGCATTTATGAATAATTTGGGTAATATATATTACTCCTAAAATCCATCAAAACTTTGATCATTATTAAATCATGACTTCTAAAATCCACTATATTTCGGAATTCATTATTTTCTAATTTGACAAATTTTTAAAATGACTGTCACTTTATATTTCCAATGTAAATTTTTACATCAAATTTATAATTTATCCTTAACCCAAAGTTCTTTTTATTAAATTTAAATGATAAGTTACTCATTAAATAAGTTCGACTCACCAAGAAAACGTCAACAAAGGACTTGTTTTGAAAAAGTAAACAATATACCAGGCACTATTATCGAGAATCTCAATTCGCCTCTTCTCTCCGACGCTGGCGTAGCTTATGCTCACCGGCGTCGGGATCTCTGCCTTCCGCTCTTGTCTCTGTTATATATCCTCCTGTTTATTTACGCTTTTTCCCATTTATTTTTCTCTTTTGGTTACAATTTACCCGACTCCCCTCAGATTCCGGCGAGACATCAATAGACAGCGAAAAAGATCGTAGGTGGTCTCCGGTGAACCCCTTCTCTTTTCTCTGAACGCTTCAGCCGGTAGAAAGGATCCACAGTTAGACGACAGGCAGACCTTCAGATCTGGAAGTGTGCTCACACCTGAGAAAGCCTATTTCGAGGCACCGAGGCTTATAGGCGAGCTCCGCTTTGGATTAGCCGCTACATCTCACCCGGTGGCGGCGTCGAGGGCACACGGCGTCTCCTTTTTTTAGGCAAAGTTTCACCCTTCCTATTTCAGACTGTCCTTGTGGTTTCCAGCCCCAGCCCTTGCCTTTACCTATGGCTTACTGTTGCTGAAGCTTGTCCCACTGGAGATATTTATTCTCTTGCAAATCTGTCTATCATCTCCGGTAAGGCGCCGCCGCTACACGCTCTTCTCAATTATGTTAACCAACAAGGAACGTAGCTTTCTTCTGGTGGGCCTTCTATCTTTTGGCGGCCCGTTAATCTGGCAACAAATTAAGCCCACAAAATCCAGGTTAAAT
Organism: Camelina hispida; assembly: GCA_023657505.1. Classification (NCBI taxonomy): domain Eukaryota; kingdom Viridiplantae; phylum Streptophyta; class Magnoliopsida; order Brassicales; family Brassicaceae; genus Camelina; species Camelina hispida. The sequence goes on along the minus strand of CP094631.1, from coordinate 11,412,304 downwards.
TTTTCTGAATTTGTGATAAGGCCTTGTTTATTGCTCTCTCGTTTAGACGATAAAGATATAAGCTTTATGCATCCTTTATCGATAACCTTGAGTTGGTTTCGAAAAGGTAATTTCCAATCCCTGGTTCAGTGCAATTCCCCGATATTCACTAGTCATCTAAGGTATAGGCTTGTGGGAACTTTGCTTATGTTTTCAAACCTCACCTGTGGATTGAAGAAGGACGGCATTATGACTCTGCCTCCACGGAGCAGTGGTTACCGACACCTCCTCGATCCCATGGATTCATATCCCGTATTTACCGAGCCTTACCATGTTCAATTTCCCATTATCCGGGAAGAAGTCTTTACTTTGGTGGTTCTATATCTCAAGCTACTCAAACCCAGGTACGATTACTCATGTCTTGTATGGTTGTCAATCTTTAGCCAATGGTGTGATCAAGATTACGAAATCTATGGTTTTCATAGTAGTAGTAATTCACCATTGTTGCTTTGGCGCCGATTGCTCTCCTTGAGAACCCTGATTTTAGTAACCTTTATGGCCTTGAACTGTGAACCTGTCTGCTTGAGTTTTTATGCTTATCGGATCTCACATCCAAGTTGCCCGAACTATGATTACAAGTGTGATGTGGCCAAGGTCACTCCTCACCTACGGCAATTCTACCTCACATACTCATATATCAGAGCAAACCAAACCCTCCTCTAAACCTTGTAAAGCCTCTACTTTGTGTAGAACTTCTTAAACCGGTGAGAAGCCTAGTCTTGACCCCTTCATCAACGCCAACAAGTCTTATGACAGTGGCTATCTCTCATCCATTGAGTTGCTCATGGAAGAGTTTGTCGATAATCTTGATCTCACATGTACCAGATTTCTTCCAAGAATTTGGGTCAAAGCTCTCAAGAACCTATTGTCGATTAATCTTATGTTTATTTTACTTCTGTGTTGTTGTGGCATTGGGGAATGTCCTTGCTTCTTCTTCTTGTATTCTATGCTATGCTTGTATGAATCTTATCTCTATTTAAGTAATGAATGCAAGTTGTGTGAGACAAAAAAAAAAAAGTTACTCATTAAATAGGGGAATATATGTATAATTCAAGTTTTTTTTTTTTTTTTTTTTTTTTTTTTTTTTTTTTTTTGTGTGCAATGTGTTAAAATGACACTCTTTGTGAAACAGAGGGAGTACATGTTTTGATAAAAAAAAAAAATTGTTTGTGTGCACATCTTAACTTAACATATATGTTAACTTAACACAATCCATTAATTTTTTTCTCCCACACCACAGATATATTAAAAAAAACTACTTAGAGAAATAAAAGCATGAACACTAAGGCGACGATACTCGGTCTATTAATGTTTCTAATCAGCGTAGTTGCTTCGGAAGATCCGTACAGATTCTTCGAGTGGCATGTAACTTATGGCAACATATCCCCTCTCGGCGTTACCCAACAGGTTCTTTATCTTTAGTCTTAACTAGGTGCTTCCCCACGCAACGTGTGGGTTGTGGTGTAGTTGACACTTTCTTGTTTTTTTTTTGGTCTTTCTCATTTTCTCTTTTGTATTATTTCATTTTAATTAGGCATATGCGGGCTTTGCCATCACTTTTATTTATACACTATATGTTTATACCATTTCGTTTAGATGTGTATAATTGTGGCGTTTATTTTTTTATAAATTATGAAGATGTTGTTTTTTGCTTTTGAGAATCCAATCTTATCATTGACTGATATTGTATCCAATACATTTATTGTATTATAGATTTTCTAATTAACTGGTTATATAAACCCTTCATACATTGATGTTGCAATAATAAGTTATTTTTTAAAAATAATTATCTTCCGTGTAAGTGATTATGTTTGTATATCCATGTTTTGGTCTAATATCAATAAGATCGTTTCTGTTTTTCTTTAGTTGGCTTTGAAACCAATTTTGAGTTAAGTAAATAATGGATCGAATTATGGTGTTAATAAGTTATATAAATTCTTGTGCATATATATTGTATATATGTGACTATAAATTTAGCTAACTAAAAAATTATGTAATATCTAAATACAATCTGGAACATATATATATATATATATATTATTTGTGGGAGGAATTGTAACATCCGTGAACCAAAATCCCGGTTTGGGAGTTGCATCGGTCGATGCAGAGTGTGCATCGGTCGATGCAAGGTCGAGTTTCTGCGTTTTGACTTAAGTCAAACGCTGCGTTTTTGGGTTAGGGAAAACCCTTAAGTCGACTTTTGTCCCATTCGGCGAGTTTTGGCCGTTTTCGAGTTAAGGGAAGAGAGAAAGAGTTTTGTGAGTGTTCTTGAGGATTCCTTGGAGATTTGGGGCGTTTCTTGGTGAGATCTGTAGCTGGGATCGTGGTAGAAGCTTCCTAGGAGCTTGTTCTTGATTGTTTGACGTTCGTTTTCTTCTGTGGCAAAGGTAAGTGCAGGACCATGGCTTATCTAAGCTAGAGAATTCAGTGATTTGCTTGTTGTTTTTTGTTAGACGTATTAGATTGTTGTTATGGACGTTAGGAAGCTTTCTTGTGGCTTGGGATTGAGTTTTGTGGTTGTAGGAACGAAATCCGGCGAGAAGCTTCGGAGAAATCACGGTGCTCGACGTTGCGTCGATCGATGCATACCTTGCATCGGTCGATGCAAGTGCGAGGACGGCGCGATGAACTTTAGGGTTTTTCGTGTGCGTCGAGCATGCGTCGGTCGATGCAAGTTATACTTGCGTCGATCGATGCAGCTTCTGTATCGATCGATGCTTCTCCATTTGGCATCGGTCGATGCTAGTGTGGCATCGGTCGATGCTAAGTCCTGTTTTGTGATTGACGTGTGTTGATTGTTGTGTGAAGATTACTGATACTCTATTGCTTGTGTGTATAGCCCAGTAGATGGGAGGATTGCCTTACTGAGTGTTTGTAAAATACTCATGCATTGCAATATGTGTTTGTGGTGCAGGTAAAGGCAAAGTGTGATCGTGGAATCCAGGCAATGAAGAGGAGGATGTTCTAGGGACTCGAATTTATGTTGTCTGGCATTGCTAGGTTGCTAGAGTTGGGTCATTAGAACATTGCTAGGTTGCTGGTTCTATGATTTATGTTGTTTTGGATATTGATTATGTTGAATATTGTTATATTTTATTATTGGATATTGGTTGGTTATTTCTGCTGTTGAATGTGTTTGTGGTTAGGTGGCTAGTGGATATGGGACCACTAGTTGTAGTTTATTTTATTATATTATTATTATATATTTATTATTTATTAAAAAAAAAGGTCGGTCCTTTCATTTTGGTATCAGAGCCCTTACGGTTCTAGGTTTGGGTTCACTAGGCTTTGTGCTGTAGATGTTTGGGATTGCATGTCTTGATTGATTATGTGAGTCAGTCAATTGTGTGTGGCATGGAGTCCTAGAACATCCTCTTCGAGCCTATTGGTGATTCCACGGTGAGTTTCTATTTATGTGTTAAATAGTAATTGCTTGCTTAGCCTTATGTTCATGGTAGTGCAGATGGTTAGAGAGGATGCTGTTGCTGGTCGAGGTCGTGGACGCGGTCGTGGTTGCGGACGTGGTCTTGGTAGGGGCAGAGCCCCAGTGGTTAGTGAGACCGAGGACCAGAGTGTGACAGCTGAGGGTGTTGGCGAGTCGCAGGGTGTTCCGGGGGATTCTGTGAGTGTGGCCGGAGGGGGCGGTGTTGATGCTCCAGTGGCCAGTGATGCTAGGGTCCCGGGTGTGGGAGCCCCAGCGGGTGGAGTCACTGGTGTTGACATTGCGGCTTTGCTAGCACAGGTGTTGGAGCGGTTACCACCTGTGGTACCGGCTCAGGCTCGGGTAGTGCCACCAGTGGTGGCGGAGGAGCGGCAGCCAGTGGCTGCGGATGTGGGGGTCCATGCTCGTTATCTCAACATGTTGACAGAGATGGGTCGGTTGCGTACTGAGCAGTTTTCAGGAGGTGTGGATCCTACTGCTGCGGATGCGTGGAGGACGAGAGTGGAACGTAACTTCCATACTCTGAGATGTCCTAAGGAGTTCTGGGTGGACATAGGGGACATAGGGGTCAACCGCAAGTATTCTCCTAGAGAGGCTTTGGATCGTTTGGAGGTGCAATTCCTTCAGTTGTCTCAGGGGACACGGTCAGTGCGGGAGCTGGATCTGGAGTTCAGTCGACTTCTGTGTTATGGGGGTCGGGCTATGGAGTCTGAGGAGGCTCAGATCAGGAGGTTTTTGAGGGCTCTACGTGATGATTTGAGGGTTCACTGTAGAGGGCGGAGTTATGCTACGCGTGCGGAGCTGGTTGAGACTGCAGCAGAGATTGAGGAGGATATCCGGGCACAGTCAGTGGCGGTAGCTCCAGCAGTTCAGCCTAGTAAGGCTCAGCAGCAGAGTGGTTCTAGCAGGGGCGGTAGGCATGCTCAGGGAACCAAGAGGAAGTGGGAGGCTACGCAGAGGCCGAGTGGTGCAGGTTGCTTCGGTTGTGGAAGCAAGGATCACAAAGTTGCTAGTTGTCCCAAGAGGAGTGTTCCGACGGCATTCGGGTATGTTATCACTGTAGGGAGGAAGGGCACATCAGGCATTTCTGTCCCAAGTTGCAGCCGGTAGCAGTGGCAGCGTTGCAGCAGGTGCAGCCTGGAGGTCAGCAGGTGGCACGGATTGAGCAGACGCCATGTGCTTACACGACAGCAGAGACTGGTGGAACCAGTGCCGGGGAGATCACAGGTATAATTTCTGGTACTTAAACTTTGTGAATTTTTAGTAGGTACAGATTTTGTGTTTTCCTGTGATAAAGTGTTAGGTTCTCAACACATGAGGTTTGTGTAGGGACCTTGTTGGTGGGCGGGTTTAAGTCCCACGTTATGTTTGATTCTGGAGCTTCTCATAGCTTCATTACCCCGGAGTGTGCGGGAATCAGAGGGGATCCCGGGGAGCGTACAGGAGTTGTTAGAGTTGCTAGAGGCAAGTTCCTGAGAGTTATTGGACGAGCTAGAGGGGTTGATATTCAGATCGCAGGAGAGTCGAGGCCAGCGGATTTGCTTATCAGTCCAGTGGAATTGTATGATGTTATTCTCGGGATGGATTGGTTGCATCGGCATATGGTGCATTTGGATTGCTATCGGGGTAGAGTGGAGTTTGAGAGTCCAGGAGGGAAGTTGGTTTTTCAGGGTATTAGACCGACTTCGGGGAGTCTCGTGATCTCAGCCATTCAGGCTGGGAAGATGATCAAGAAGGGCCGTGAGGCTTATCTGGTTACTATATCTATGTCAGAGTCAGTGGGGAAGTCTACGGTTAGTGGTATTCCGGTAGTAGAGGAATTTGAGGATGTGTTTCAGTCTTTGCAGGGATTACCACCATCTCGGTCGGATCCTTTCACCATTGAACTGGAACCGGGGACGACACCGTTATCCAAGGCTCCTTACAGAATGGCTCCAGCAGAGATGGCAGAGCTGAAGAAGCAGCTAGATGATTTGTTGAGTAAGGGATTCATCCGTCCTAGTGTATCACCGTGGGGAGCGCCGGTGTTGTTTGTGAAGAAGAAGGATGGGAGTTTCAGGTTGTGTATCGATTATCGGGGTTTGAACCGGGTTACTGTGAAGAACAAGTACCCCCTTCCTAGGATCGATGAGTTGTTGTATCAGCTGAGGGATGCTACTTGGTTCTCTAAGGTAGATCTGGCGTCGGGTTATCATCAGATACCGATAGATGAGGCAAATGTGAGGAAGACTGCTTTCAGGACGAGGTATGGGCATTATGAGTTTTTGGTGATGCCTTTCGAGTTGACTAACGCACCAACAGCGTTTATGAGATTGATGAACAGCGTGTTTCAGGAGTTTCTGGATGTGTCTGTCATCATTTTTATCGACGATATCCTGGTTTATTCTAAGAGCCCCGAGGAGCATGCAATGCATTTGAGGGCAGTTATGGAGAAGCTGCGAGAGCAGAAGTTGTTTGCCAAGTTGAGCAAGTATAGTTTTTGGCAGCGTGAGATGGGCTTTCTGGGCCACAGTGTTTCTACAAAGGGGGTTTCTGTAGATCCAGAGAAGATTCAGGCTATCAGAGATTGGCCTAGACCGCAGAATGCCACAGAGATCAGGAGTTTCCTTGGTTTGGCAGGTTACTATAGGAGATTTGTGCAGGGGTTTGCAAGCAGAGCACCTCCTATGACTAAGTTGACAGGGAAGGATGTTCCTTTTGTCTGGTCAGAAGAGTGTGAAGAAGGCTTTGCAAGCCTGAAGGAGATGTTGACTACTGCGCCAGTGTTGGCTTTGCCTGAGCAGGGAGAACCCTATGTGGTTTATACAGATGCATCTAGAGTTGGTTTGGGGTGTGTTCTGATGCAGCATGGGAAGGTGATTGCCTACGCTTCGCGGCAGTTGCGGTTGCATGAAGGCAACTATCCTACTCATGATTTGGAGATGGGTGTTGTAGTCTTTGCCCTGAAGATTTGGAGATCTTATCTTTATGGTGCAAAGGTACAGGTGTTTACAGATCATAAGAGTCTGAAGTATATATTCACGCAGCCTGAGTTGAATTTGAGACAGAGGCGGTGGATGGAGCTTGTGGCAGACTATGATTTGGAGATAGCCTATCATCCTGGAAAGGCTAACACGATTGCAGATGCTCTGAGTCGGAAGAGGGTAGCTTCGGCTCAGGAGCAGGAGATGGAGTCTCTGGTAGGGGAGATCAGTGTTTTGAGTTTGTGTGCTGTTTCACTGGAACCGTTGGGTTTGGAAGCAGTTGACAGAGCAGATCTTCTGAGTAGGGTGCGGTTGGCACAGGAGAAGGATTTGGGGCTGGTGAATGCCTCAAAGGATGTTGATTCAGAGTATCAGGTCTTAGATAATGATACTATCTTGGTGCACGGTCGGGTTTGTGTGCCCAAGGATGAGGAGTTGAGGCAGGAGATTCTGAGAGAGGCTCATGCGAGCAAGTTATCCATTCATCCGGGAGCGACTAAGATGTACCGTGACCTCAAGAGGTATTATCATTGGGTCGGGATGAAGAAGGATGTAGCTAGTTGGGTCGCGAGGTGCGATGTGTGCCAGCTAGTGAAGGCTGAGCATCAGGTTCCTGGCGGGTTACTGAAGAGCTTACCCATTCCTGAGTGGAAGTGGGTTATGATTACCATGGATTTTGTGGTAGGATTGCCAGTGTCACGGACCTTTGATGCTATCTGGGTCATTGTGGATCGGTTGACTAAGTCGACACATTTTCTGGCCATTAAGAAGACTGATGGAGCAGCGGTCTTGGCTAAGAAGTATGTGAGAGAGATAGTCAGATTGCATGGGGTGCCAGCGAGCATTGTGTCTGACAGAGATTCTAAGTTCACTTCGGTGTTCTGGCAGGCTTTTCAGGCAGAAATGGGCACTAAGGTGCATATGAGTACAGCTTATCATCCCCAGACAGATGGACAGTCTGAGAGGACGATCCAGACGTTGGAGGATTTGCTGAGGATGTGTGTTTTGGATTGGGGTGGCCATTGGGCAGATCACCTGAACCTGGTAGAGTTTGCTTACAACAACAGCTATCAGGCGAGTATTGGTATGGCTCCTTATGAGGCCTTGTATGGGAGGCCGTGTTGTACACCGTTATGCTGGACTCAGGTGGGGGAGAGGAGCATGTACGGGGCAGATTTTGTTCAGGAGACCTCAGAGAAGATTCGGGTTCTCAAGCTGAACATGAAAGAGGCTCAGGATAGGCAGAGGAGTTATGCTGATAGGACGAGGAGAGATCTTGAGTTTCAGGTAGGAGACAGAGTGTACCTCAAGATGGCCATGTTGCGGGGTCCAAACAGGTCATTGACTGAGACTAAGTTGAGTCCGAGGTATATGGGTCCGTTCAGAGTGATTGAGCGAGTCGGACGAGTGGCATATAGACTGGAGTTACCTGAGGTTATGCGAGCTTTCCACAAGGTATTCCATGTGTCTATGTTGCGGAAGTGTCTCCGTGAGGATGATCAGTTGTTGGCTAAGATTCCTGAAGATCTTCAGCCTAACATGACTTTGGAGGCGAGACCAGTGAGGGTTCTCGAGCGGAGGATCAAGGAACTTCGGAAGAAGAAGATTCCTTTGATGAGAGTCCTTTGGGACTGTGATGGTGTGGAGGAGCAGACTTGGGAGCCTGAGGCGAGTATGAAGGCAAGGCTTAAGAAGTGGTATGAGAAGCAACCACAGCTTGAGCTTGCCTAGTCTGGTTCCGTCTGTAATCCGTGGCTGGAGCGGGAATGGAGTATTCCAGCCAGTCTCTCTTGTTACTCGGTCGCTTGGGGTGGTTGGTTGTGCGACTTAGTAACGAGATGAGGTGGTGCTCGGGGTACAAAGTTTCCGTGAGGCGGGGTTTGGGGAAAGTTTCCCGAAATAGAAGTTTTCCCTGAAGTGGAAAGGTTCCAGAAATGGAAAGTGCTATTTATGGAAAGTTTTTCGGAAGAGAGAATTTGTCCATGGTAGCGGTGGGAAGCCTTGGAGGGGGCTTTTGTGGCCTTTGTGACGGACTTTCGAGTCAGTGTGCCCGTGTGTGGCGGTCTTTTTGGACAATGTGTGTGGTCTTTGTGACGGGCTTTTCAGCCAGAGTGTCTTTGTGAGGGTCCTCTTTAAGACATTTGTGTGGCCTTAGTGGCGGTCCTTTTTAGGACATTTGTTTGGCCTTTGTGGCGGGCTGTTTAGCCAGAGTGTCTTTGTGACGGTCCTTCGGGACAGATGGCCTTTGTGGCGGGCTGTTTAGCCAGAGTGTCTTTGTGACGGTCCTTCGGGACAGATGGTCTTTGTGACGGTCCTTTGGGACAGATGGCCTTTGTGGCGGGCTGTTTAGCCAGAGTGCCTTGGTGGCGGTCCTCTTTAGGACATTTGTTTGGCCTTGGTGGCGGTCCTCTTTAGGACATTTGTTTGGCCTTGGTGGCGGTCCTCTTTAGGACATTTGTTTGGCCTTGGTGGCGGTCCTCTTTAGGACATTTTGTTGGCCTTTGTGGCGTGTATATGATCCTTTTGTGGTCATGAGGTATTCCAGTGAGGGGATATGTGGTTGGTAGGACATTGAGATGTTCTCTGCGAGCCAGGGGAAGGAAACCTGGATAGGGATAGGACTCAAACGTGTTCAGAATCGTTTGCTCGCGGCTCTTGGAGGACTTTGGTTCTCCTAGTACTGCCATATTCGGAGACTTTGTGACTTTGGAGTATGGTTGGTATATCGACTTCGGACAACGGTCCGGAGTCGCACTGTAGGGTGACGACCCGAGAGACGAGTTGGATTTTTCCTTATATATTATGGCATGCGGGCTTAGGCCCGATGAGGAGCCAACATTGGCATGCAAACTTAGGTCTGATGAGGAGCCGATGAAACTCAAGGTTTAGGCCTATGAGAAAAAGGAAAGTCCAAAAGTCGAGAGCAAATGACGCCTGGAGCGTGAGTCTATCGCCTAGAGGTGACCTTCTGTAGATCGGTCGGAGGAGTGCGGGCCGTGGAGACGGTTGCATGGGAGTCCTTGGCTGATGGTTGATCGGAATTCGAGGACGAATCCAGTTTGGTGGGGGAGAATTGTAACATCCGTGAACCAAAATCCCGGTTTGGGAGTTGCATCGGTCGATGCAGAGTGTGCATCGGTCGATGCAAGGTCGAGTTTCTGCGTTTTGACTTAAGTCAAACGCTGCGTTTTTGGGTTAGGGAAAACCCTTAAGTCGACTTTTGTCCCATTCGGCGAGTTTTGGCCGTTTTCGAGTTAAGGGAAGAGAGAAAGAGTTTTGTGAGTGTTCTTGAGGATTCCTTGGAGATTTGGGGCGTTTCTTGGTGAGATCTGTAGCTGGGATCGTGGTAGAAGCTTCCTAGGAGCTTGTTCTTGATTGTTTAACGTTCGTTTTCTTCTGTGGCAAAGATAAGTGCAGGACCATGGCTTATCTAAGCTAGAGAATTCAGTGATTTGCTTGTTGTTTTTTGTTAGGCGTATTAGATTGTTGTTATGGACGTTAGGAAGCTTTCTTGTGGCTTGGGATTGAGTTTTGTGGTTGTAGGAACGAAATCCGGCGAGAAGCTTCGGAGAAATCACGGTGCTCGACGTTACGTCGATCGATGCATACCTTGCATCGGTCGATGCAAGTGCGAGGACGACGCGATGAACTTTAGGGTTTTTTGTGTGCGTCGAGCATGCGTCGGTCGATGCAGACTGGGTATCGGTCGATGCAAGTTATACTTTTTGAATTTAACTAACATATGTGAATTTAAATTTAACTATGCAAATTTAAAAAAATAAATATGAATAGATTAGAAAAGCAAAAAATATAGAAGAAATATTTTTTTTAATATAAATAAAATAAAAATTGAAAACAATGTTAAAAATATATAATACTTTCTACATTAAAATATAGAATCAAACTCTTACAAGTTACAACACATATGAGATATAACAACATTTGATATTGGTAGGAGAGGAGGAGAGAATGTTTACTATAAGATGGTAATCCAAATTAGATAATGGAGATGAATCTTTAAAAAATAGAACAATGTAATGTATATATATATATATATATATAATACTTTCTAAATTAAAATATAGAATCAAATTCTTACAACACATATGAGATATAACAACATTTGATATTGGTGGGAGAGAAGGAGAGAATGATTACTTATAAGATAAAATGATTTGGAGATATCAAATGATATTGATGAGTTGGTGGCAAAAGTGTCAAGGATGTGGAGATAAGCATGGTAACCGGATGTGGATTTATGAGACTGATGGGGGTTCAATCTCAGGGTTACGGTTGAGATCGGAAGCGGATCTCAGGATTGATGGGGGTTCAGTCTCGGGGTTTTCTATACGTTGACCGGGAGGGTCAGGTGTATGCTGGTCGGGGGGACCATAGTGGTGATGACCAGTGGGTTCAGGGTGGTTTGGACCAGTGGTGTCCTTGTTGCGGCAGACCAAATGGGTGGATGGTACAAACCGTTGCGACGGTGATTTGGTGAGTTTGCGGATGAGTGGCGGTGTGTTCAGATTCGAGGACGAAACTTCTGTTAGAGGGGGAGAATTGTAACACCCGCAAACCGAATTTGTGGTATTTTGGTAAGGGTGTCGATCGACACCTTCTCGTGAGGCATCGATCGACACCAGTTGTGGCCGGTTTGGTCGGTTCAATTTTTAATTGTCCGGTTTGCGTGGTTGGTTTAGGAAATCCCTAAATCGAGTTGTAAAAAGGGGAAAACGACCTAGGGTCGTGTTTTTGTGTTATTTGGCCGCTGTTAGAGAAAAAGGAAGAGAGAAAGGTGTTCTTGAGCTTTTGGGAAGAGATTGAGAGATTCCTTGCTGTTCTTGGGAGATCTAAGGCTGGGAAGGAAGTAGAAGCTTGCTAGGGGTGAGGGAATTCGTTCTTGTTGGTCAGAATCTTCTTGAAAGAGGTGAGTGCATGACCATGGCTTATCTAAGCTAAGATCTCTAGATTCTATGTGATTTGGTGCTTATGTGGTTGTTTCTTTGAGTTCTCTATGATATTTCGTTGCTGTCTGGGCTAGGTTTGGCTTCTGGGAGTGCAAGGAGCGGATTGGAGAAGATTGGAGGCGAGATTCGGAGTTTCTGATCGAGGGAATTCGCTGTTCGACATCGGTGTCGGTCGACACCTGTTGGGGTGTCGGTCGACACCAACGCGAGGACGGCTCGGGGCTTTGGTGAGGGTCGATCGATACCATGTGGAGGTGTCGGTCGACACAAACTAGGGTTTTCGGGAGTGTCGGGCAGGGTGTCGGTCGACACCAGTTTGGTGTCGGTCGACACCAGATAGTCAGTGTCGATCGACACCATCTGGTGTCAGTCGACACCCCTTGTTCAGTTACGTTGGATGTTGCATGCTATGTATATTGCCTGGTTTGTTTTATTGATTGTTGTTTGTGGCATGTAGAGATCTTATTGCTTGTGTGTATAGCCCAGTAGATGGGAGGATTGCCTCACTAAGTATTTGTGATAATACTTACGCATCTCAATTGTTGTTTGTGGTGTGCAGGTATGTGACGTGGAATCATGGCGATGATGAGGAGGATGATCTAGGGTCTCGTTTGTGTGTTTTTGGTCATGTTATTAATGTTGGAACCATTGATAGAGTTTGTTAGGTTGTTGGATAGAACGATTAAGAATGTGATTGCATTGATGATGTGTTGGTTCTGTATGTTTGGAATGTTTCCGCTGTGCATATTGGTTGTTATTGGTTTAACGAGGAATTGTGGTTTGGATGGTTTAACTAAGTAGTATGATATGCTTATTTATATATTGTATTATATTATTATTAAAAAGAAAAAAAAAAGGGTCGGTCGTTTCATAAGGAGAGACCAAAACCTTACTTTTATATATATGATATATTGCTTTAAACTTTGAAATGAGAAATATATTATAAAAAATAATTTTACTTGAGAAATATATTAATTTAGCTAACCAAAATATGAATATAAATTTAGCCAACCAAAATAAATAAAAAATATTAAAATTTAACCAAAAATATTTTCTCTTGAAAGATAAATAAGTTAGTAGGAGGAATGAATTAATGTACAATTATTGGATAGGAGTTACACTTGAGTTAAATGGAGTTACATGTCTTTGATTATAAATAAATATTTTAATTTTTTATAACTTAAAATAAAAGAAATACCAAGTGGCTGAATCAAAATTCACATGATTTGGTTGTTTGTTGATATAAACTCAACACTTACACATAATATTTCAAAATAAAAATTAAAAGTCTCAGAATTTGAAGAGCATATCTTAATTTAAGGATTAAGTGATGTTATAAACCTGAAGTGGGTTGTAACTTGTAAGGAGAGGAAGCATCATATCCACGTACATCCCATTTTCCTGTTGTGTTACCCAAATCTTCTAAAACAAAGTAAACACTTTTGTCTCCATAGCCACAACAACACCAGCTCTACAAAAAGCCTAAACTTTTTTTTTTTTTATAATACCTATTTTCATAACACTCAATAGAAGATTCCAAATTTCAAAGCTTTAGATTTTACCTGTGGATTTGGGTCTGAAGCTTTGACAAACGGTGGGTGTTTGTTGTAAAAGACGCCATGTTTCTCTATTTGTTGTTATGAGTGGACTATTGTATTCTGTATAGTTGGAAATATGACTTAGCTCATTTGGTGGTTTCTTCGTTCAGCAGAGGTGGAAACTTTTCGTTTACAATTTGGTTAAACAAACGAAAAGTGGTGATATCTTAATGTTTACTTACTAATTATAATTAAATAATGTAAAGCATTTGGATTACATTATAAAATACGTTATATATGTACTTACCTTTTTTTCAGAATTAATACATAACTAATGAAGAAAATTACAAACGGATAGAAACGTTCAGTATTGTTAATGGATTGGTCTTCAAGGTTAGTGCATCCACTTAAAAGAAAACAATAAAAGTACATAATACAATACGTTAATGAATTAATGCATGACTAATGAGAAAATTAATGCATGACTAATGAGAAATTATGAACGGATATAAACGTTCAGAATTGTTAATGGATTGGTCTTTTCTAGGTTAGTGCATACCACTTAAAAGAAAACAATAAACTTAAATTAGGAGTAATTATGAAGTTAATGTCACTTTCTCTCAACTTACAAAAAAAATCAAATTTCAGTTACACAAATTAGTAAATTGCTACTAATAACTCAAATTAATTTGGACATTTATTACTCTAAAAATTAGACAAAAAATATAAATTAAAAAATAAAACAAAAAGCCAAATGGATCAATAAGGAGAGAGTGAAACTCTACTTTTATATATATGATTCATTAACCCCATTAAAACATAATTTTTTTTCTTTTGGTAATTTGGTTGGATTTAGTTTTTTTCTTTCTTTTTGGAATTGCTAATTTTGGTTGGATATATGAGTTTGGTTTACCCTTATATCAAATAGGGTATATTAATCAATGGGAAGTTCCCAGGACCGGACATCGTCTCTGTTACCAACGACAATCTGATAGAGAGCGGAAGCTTAATTAACGGACGCAAATGCTAGATCTCCAGGAGAACTCGGATTCACGAACGGATCTTGCTTAGAACGCCAAGACTTGACGAAGAAGCAATAAGGATAAGGCCGAGATCGGGAACGATATCGACGTGGTTTTGCAAGTCCTCCTTGCAGGGCTTGAACACAAGCTCTTAGGGTTGAGAGTCCTCCTCTCTAGGCTTTAGAGAAAGCTCTCGTAAAACTCTTTTATTCAATAATCAATAATTTCCCATTCATGCGAGGGTTTGATCCCTTTTATACACCTTTTATGATAAACTCAAATCTAAAACTAAGGAAAGATATAAACACTAAATATTCTAATCCTAATCCTTACCAATATCAAATAATTATCAATAAAATAAGCTAACAAATTAAATGGATCCAAATCCATGAACATCCACGTAAAGCCCATCATATGCTGCATCAGTTCTCCCCGGGTGAAAGAAGATTCGTCCTCGAATCTTAATGCGGTTTGAACGGAGGGCGTAAATATCCTTTTTCCTTTTCTTCCATGTGTAATATTTCACACGTACAAAAGTATAATTTTGTTGCATCGTAGTCTCCTTCAATGGCCAATAAGAATCAAAATAATATGTAATGATTACTCTTTGACTTTTCCTCAAAAATGCCACAGCTTCTTCATGAGATGAAATCAGTGGGCCGTTTGTTTTAGAAGCCCAACTTGTACTCTGTTCCACCGTCTTCATCCCCAAATCCTCGCTCACAATGATAAGATCATCGTCTTCTTCTTCACCTTTTGTAACGATGATGATATCGTTGTCTGTTGTAAATACTTTTTTTACCATCTCTTTAACGTCGACTATTGCTCCAGCTTTCTTATCATGAATATGATCTTTGTCCTCATCGAAAATTGGATCTCCATCATAAACACGATCAGTAGTTGAAAACTCATTACCAAAAGCAACACTATCTTTGTCACCATATGCGTCACAGATTGAATCAGCATCACATGTTTTGCAAGAGGCACCATGCGCACATTGTTTCACCGCTTGAACAGCGACGCCACCAACGCCGTCTTGAACCAGAGCCTGGTCGACTCTATGGTGAATAGGATCGTCGTGAACTCCGTCTCGGAACTGGTTCTCCTGGTTGCTAACACCAACGTCTGGACAATGATCATCATGCCCAACACGATCTGCATCCTCATCGTCATCGTTTTCTTCATATGTGTCGTTGGTATTGACACGATCATCACTGTCTTCTACATCGGCAACACCGACACCATCCTCTGAGTCCATAACATCATCTTTGACATCAAATTTTTGATCTGTAACATACACCATAGGAAAGAGATCATAGCCAGCAACATAGACATGCTCATCGACAATGTCCAAAAAGTATTGTCATCGTTGATTGTGTTGGTGTTGTTGACGAAACCAATGTCACGTTCCGCACTGTCTTCGTCTTCGAAGTCACCTTTAACAGCAACTGTTGAATCAACGTAAGAGACATGTTCTGTGGTAGACAAATCATCATCAACACGGTAGACAAGTTCATCCACGACGTTTTGACATGAACGTGACAATTCCTTGCGTAGGCACCCACAAATCGTTCTCTTTGTTTCAAATTGTGCAAACGACTAAACACCATATGACGAGGTAAATAGGTTGCACAAAGCTTCTGCTTAAGTTTATCCCAAGACTTAATGGGATTTTTGCCATCTCTCTTGCGTGCCGTCTTCACTTGTTGCCACCATGATGCAGCTTGTCCTCGAAACTTCTTAATCACAAGCGAAACCAGTTCATTTTCCGGAACGCTTCGAGACACCAATATATCTTCAACTTCGATGAGCCAATCTAGGAACGAATCAACACGGATTCCGCCATAGAAATTAGGAATATCCAACTTAAAATCCATCTTAGGAAATCAAACCACCAGGAACGTGATGAATCTGATACCAACTGATAGAGAGCGGAAGCTTAATTAACGGACGCAAATGCTAGATCTCCAGGAGAACTCGGATTCACGAACGGATCTTGCTTAGAACGCCAAGACTTGACGAAGAAGCAATAAGGATAAGGCCGAGATCGGGAACGATATCGACGTGGTTTTGCAAGTCCTCCTTGCAGGGCTTGAACACAAGCTCTTAGGGTTGAGAGTCCTCCTCTCTAGGCTTTAGAGAAAGCTCTCGTAAAACTCTTTTATTCAATAATCAATAATTTCCCATTCATGCGAGGGTTTGATCCCTTTTATACACCTTTTATGATAAACTCAAATCTAAAACTAAGGAAAGATATAAACACTAAATATTCTAATCCTAATCCTTACCAATATCAAATAATTATCAATAAAATAAGCTAACAAATTAAATGGATCCAAATCCATGAACATCCACGTAAAGCCCATCATATGCTGCATCACAATCTCATCATTAACGTATTCAACCTTCTTGACGAACCTTTTCTCATGTCATGGTATGTCTCGATCACATAAATGTTCTTAGTGTGAAAATTTAAAAGGCTTAGGCTTTCATAAGAATTTACATGTATTCAAATATTTCATGTGTTCAAATTTACAGTATGTTTATTATGGTTATACAACATTTTTCTTTTTGTAAACCGTTACAACATTAAAACACATAAATTAATCCAAACCACAACTTGAACTCGAATCATTAATGTTTCAAATAGTATAAATTAAAATTTGACAGTTTATTCATAAATTTGATATTTTATTTGATGTTTTTTGTCTGTTTATAAAGGAGCGGAGTTGAAAATTCGAGAAATTCTTTCCAGGACAGTGTACGGAACGACGTGCTCAATCCCACAGGGGAAGAACTACACCTACGCTCTCCAAGTTATAGATCAGATCGGAAGTTTCTACTACTTCCCGTCGCTCGGGTTTCACAAAGCCGCCGGCGGATTTGGAGCTATCCGTATCTCTAGCTCGGTCCTTATAACAGCTGACCAGCCTGCAAAAGATTATTATCTTGTGGTCTCTAGTAGGTTTACCTCGAAGATCCTCACCGCTACGGGTGTTCTTCATTACAGTAACGCATTAAATGATAGATTATTTCTACATTGAAATATGAATACGAGCTAATCGATATTGGTAGGTTAATTAATTGGTATATACTGCAAGCCTTAAGCTCATCGATTAACTAGGATTCACAAAATTATTAACCACACTACGAAAGATAGTGCAACCGAGAGTCGAAATCTAATGTGTTAATTAAGACTTGAAATTGTGCAACTACTGCGATCTAGGCGGTCAAAAGAATTAGTCTACCTAAAACTCGTTAATCCCATAGACGTGATCCCTAATTGAAACTTAAACTAACAAATTATAGTCCAAATCTTAAAAAAAAAGTCAAGTTGATTTGTCGAAAAAAAAAATTTATATACGATTATTGATCAATGTATATGCATGATCAGTACAATATGCATGAAATCTACGTACATAAATCTGCGTATTTTAATTGTTTTATATAATGTTATGCAATATGGGGACTAAATAAGCCTTCATAGAAGTAATGATTCATTATAGAGACATATATATAGGCTTCATAAACCAGAATGTGGCTTCGATCGCATGCATGCAGAGGATATATATATATCTCAACTTTTTTTTTAATGTTAATTAAGCCTTATATCAAAAAAGGTTTGTTACATTTCGACTACTTTCATGACTTAGATGTTGATCGATATTTTAGTTTGAATAGTAAATATAATCTGCCTGACATATACTAAAGTCTACAATACAAAGAGTAGTGATTGCTAGTTGTCATACAAAATAAGAGTTTGAAAAAAGTGATTAAGGAATCTACATTTGTAAGGTGGACTTGATGTTCACGATACTAAATGTTAAGGGATCTATAACCTTAATTAGGGTATGGGTGAGAGCTAAAGTCAAAACTAATTACTATTGTCATACAAAATTACAAATTACGATCAATTTATTTGGCAATACGACGACGACATAAGAATATCATGAGAATTATTCCTCAAATTTTCAAATTATTAAGAAACAATGGAGAATGAAGATTAACAAATATTATTAAAAAAAGGAAACATGAGATTTACATAATCATAAAAATATTTATTTTTATTCTAATATTATATCATTTAGTGACCAGGTAAAACATATAAGTAAAACCAACAACGATCTATCAAAATGATAGTAACCTAATGTTGGAATCAAAAGGACTAGATAGTTGAAAATCGTGATGATAAGATCGAAACAGCAAGACTCTAGACTGTGAAAAGACGATCACATACACAATCCGCCATGATAAAGGTTAAAAAGACCCAGATGATTTCCACCATAATCATTCCACTGACAATGATGAAACGCAGAGCTCCCTTGGAATGACTTAACCAAACAATCACAAAAAAAGCATTCGAGAAAATGTTAAAGAAGAGAGATATCTTCAAACAAGACATGATGAATCTTTCGGCCCTTTGATTCCAAGGATGATCAGTCGGATGGGAAGCTTGTTGAGCTGCGAGAAGAACTGACATTGGGGGGATAGCAAGTAGAAGTGCTAACTGACTCAAAGCCTTAAAACATTTTCCTGCTAAGTGTATGCGTCGAAGGTCTGTGGCTGTAGGCTCTGGATCTGATGGGGTAAGACCAATCTGTGGTACGAGCATGAATGCGAATATGTTGAACATGATGACGAAGGCTAGTCTCATACGACGACCACGATTGTCCACGACCAGATGATGTAGGCGATCAATGGTCATTTCTGAGCTAAATTTGAGATGAAACAAAAAGAAAAGAAAAAGAGTTGAGAGGTTTTTGTAGTCAAGATGAAATAGGATGTGTCACTTTATCACATTTGGACAGCTTCATTTATAGTAGTTAAATTTTGGGTTACAGAAGAACTTGTAACATATTTGGTTTTGTTTCTGACTTTCGGTTCAAATTTGTGATTATAACCGGTTTAAAACCTATTGTCCAAAAAATTATTGTAGTGATGGTGGATGATAGTTGTAAATAATTTTCTAAATAGATGTGTGAGTCACACCTAATCTTTTCACGAATTTCTTCATCAGTATGGTATTTATAGTATAGCGATCAAGAAAATTGGTGCATACGTATGGTATTTATAGTATTGATCAAGAGTAATGGAGCATAGAGGATGCTCATTAATTTCTCCACAACAAAAAGAAGCTAGCTGTTTCCATAATAAAAAGTGCAAAAGATAGTAAACAACTCATCTTTACATTTTCTTACCTCACGATGAAAAGTTTATGAGTTATCAAGAAATTGTATTTTGAAAAACAAAAGAAAAAAGAGAGGAATATTTCTTCATTTAACGAACCGCTTCTATCACTAATTTTCGAGCACTTTGAATATTTTTATTCATGCATGCACAAATTGATAACCCAACAAGCAACACAAAAGATATATATGAATGAATATCAATATATGTTGTAGACTAAAAAGAGTGCACAATTCAATGTGTGCATGGTTTAGTGGATTCTATTGCAATTTCTTCGTATTCTTATTTTAAATAAGATGGTTTTATACATGACAAACTTAGAACGCAATATTTGTGTACATATATATTTCGTTTTGCTCACAACTATATCTACAGAACACAGATGCAAGTTAACAAAAAGAAAGCCAAGTAAACGCGTTAATTTCACAATGCAATCTCACAATCGTATATTCGTATCGAAAACAGAGAGATATATAATTAGTTCAACTCGATTTGATTTTTTTACACAGTTCAATTTAAACCAAACGAGAACCGACCGGGTTGCTTCTAAGCCGAACAAAACTCTTTTGCGGATACAAATGATACTTTACCAATCGTAATGTTGTTTTGTTGACGTAGACACTTGGTTTATGGACGTATTTATTCATAAGAACAATGAGTAGTCGAACACGCGTACATATTATGTCGACGGTTATGGTGATATCAAATAGATAAATACGTATAATAATGCAGAAAATAAGATAACATGAGTTTCTGTAATTGGTAATTCATCAAAACCAGTAGCATCCGTTAAGCAATATAATTTTGTTACAGGCAAAATCGATAAAGTATCACCATCACGAGATTGAAGGGTATCTTAAAAAGACGAAGTTCCCCGACCCCTTGCGAATCTGGTCAAAATTTTCCTTAAACTATATAAAACCATTAATCTGATCATCATATTTTGGGTAAATACGTATGTGTATGTCCAAACATTGCGTCACAAATCAATATAAGAAAACTGTTAAAAAGGCAATGATTCTTTTTTTTTTTAATGAGAATGCAAAATTCGAAAGCTTATAGCTACGAAATACGATACTTATAGTTTGTAAGAATAGAAACTTACAACTTAAATCCTCTTAGTTTTCTGCAAAAGTAATAGTTAAAAATCTGTCTGCTATTTAGTAAGTAAACTATGATGCTTGTTGACGTGAACATATTAGTTTGCATAAATAAGCAACAAATACACGGGAATGAATAATGGAAGTTACATCTGTATTATGTCAATGATATAAGGTATAATACGTCTTATGGTGATATCAAACATATACATACATATAATAATGCCGAAAATAAAAATAACATGAGTTTCAGTCGAACCATTTGCATCCGTTAAGATATTTATTGTCACAAACAAAATCGAGAATAGGATCACTATCACGAACTACAACTTGATCTTCTTTACCGTTTTGTTGTTTGTTGCAGCCTTTTTTGCAAGTTTCTTCACATATTGTAGGAGTAGGTTTTTTTGACGATTTCAAGCACTGTTGGAGGCAATGTTTCACACACATTTCTACATTGTTGGAATGAGCAATGTGTGCCGAAAACATTATCGTCAATATAACTACAACTATGAAAGCACTGCATGTTTTCTTCAACGTTTGAGTTGCCATAACGTGAGATAATGATTACTGCAAATGGTAAATGAATACTTTTACTCTTTGTTTATGATTTGTGAAGAAGATGATTTGGTGGGTAATATTGGGGTTAATCTAAGTGATTTATATAGTAAAACTAATGTTGTCCATATTTAGCAATTGTTTTTAAGTTTGTTACTTGTTTCTCTCTCATGAGATGTATACAACTGGCAAATTTTATACAGCTTAGTTGTGCTTTTATTTTTAGTTGTCCAAACAGATATTATTTGGCATGGAACAGCAAATTTTGATATATATGTTTGGTTTATTCTGTAACCACATGTTGTTACGAATTTTGGTATATATGGCAATTGAGGTTATGTTCTATCAAGAAATTGTCTTTTAAACACAAGAATGAAGGAACAAAGACTTAGAAACAAATAAAAAAGAGGATTAATACGAAATTCAAATTTTCTCATTTAACATACATCATCTATCACTAATCTCAGTGCACGGTATTATATAACCGAATGAAGATATGGATATCAATATCTTCTAGATTAATATGTGTTCTATGTGAGCATGGTTTAATTAGTGGATTCTATTGCATGGTATAGCAATTAGTTTTTCCTGTTATTCTATATAAGATGGTTTTAAACACTCAAGGCCGGCTTAATAGATGATACCTAAGACTGGACAACTGAGAGTTAGATCGTTCCTAAAAGTTACTTAAAGTTCTTCATCAATGTGATATTTATATAGTTGAGATAAGACTTCTAAAAAAACAACACAAGTCATCCATCTTTGTTCTCTTACATGAGGTGTTCTCTTATTTTGTAATGGCCGGGGCACTTTTATTTAAACGGAAATGAAAGACATATAACGTGTGCTAGCTACATATCAAAGCGGTAAAGAGAACAGGCCACAAAGATAGAAAAGCTAAAGTGAACTTTGCAAGAAGATTAATCAGAGGGCAAGCATGATAGTGGGCTAAACTCCATATAAGACGATGCTCCCCTTGGGAATGAGGGTGAGACTTGTTTTCATTTGTAGTCGATGGAATAACACCTTCATGAAAGAAGAACGAACCATTAGGAACACAAAGAAATGCTGGTTTCTCCTTCAACCTTGTTAAATTACTTTATCAAAGTTGTTCAAGATCATGATTACAAAGCATTTTACTGTACCTCTAATTTTATGTAAATGGCTTTGCTCACAACTATATCTACAGAACACAGATGCAAGTTAACAAAAAGCCAACTAAAGGCCTTAATTTAACAAAGGAATCTCACAATGTGATCACAAGTTACGTTTAGAACCGTAACGGCCAGTCATGGTTTAGCTAAGGAGCTTTAAACTAAAATCCACATGCAGATAGATGCTACTTCATCAAGAGCAAAACAGTCTGGAAAACAAGTAACCGTGACAACCTTGCACAACGTCCAGTAAAGGAGACGTCTGACTCGCTTCACCAGCTTCACGATCCATCCATTTCTCTAAAATCGTTTCAGCGACAATAGCAATGCGATGCTGCATGACCGAAGCACCCATCGGTCCAACTAAGTTCAATCTCGTAGCAGCCGAGACAACATCTCTCAGCGTTACAAACAGGTAAGCTCTCTGAGAAGTCTCGGAATCCATGCCGAGTAGGCCACACACAAGCCCAAATATAGGTGCATGGTGGAAACACACGTTCTTGGACCCCAAAGAGGCGTCCCGAATCGTTTTCAGATTAGGGATCTCAGTGAAAACCGAAGCAGCTATACGAAACAACGCTGATCCTTGTGAAACAGAGGCCTTTGAAGAGACTTGGTTGGTTAAAGTAGCGTCAAGAACCCGGTCTAGTTTGTGCCATGTCTCTAAATCAGGAGACTTGAGAGCAGAGTAGACAAAAGGAAGCAATAAGCTAGCAGTGTTATCCAACAGATGAATGATATGAGTTTCCAAATCTTCAGGAGATGAAACTAACCGAGTCTGAACAGCTGCTTCAAGACCAAAGGAATGAGCAAACCCTCCTGTTGGTAACTCCTCCTCACCATTGACTCCCCTTGTTTTCAACCATCTTCGCTCGATTTTTACTTGATTGAGAATGAAAACAGAGAAAACCACAAATTCTGCAGTTTCACCCAAATCGCTTATAATTTTAGAAGAAATAGAAGAGTTTAGCAGTTTTAATTTACAGATTTTTTTTCAAAAAACCGATTTGATCATATATTGGGTCTTAGATCCGATTCACAATTATGAATGGATTACTAGCCATAAATTTTTGTAAATATCTAAGTTTTCTATGAGACAAGAATGTAAAACAACACATTATCGATTTAAAAAAAAAAAAAAGTCAAAACAAATTGATCCAAAAAGAGAGGATGACTTTTGAGAAATCTAGAAATGTTTTTTTTTTTTTGTAATAAATCGTGAGGCGTAGAACGAAGATGAGTGATAGAGAGAGACACTTCAGACTTCAGAGTCTCCTCAACGGATACAGAGGCGGAGGCATAACTCCTGCGGAAGACGAGACTAAGGATCCTAAAATATTTATTAATTTAATCTTTTACATTTCAATTCAGACAAAAAGAGAACCGACTGGGTTTTAGTCTAAACCGAACCAAACTTTTTTTTTTGCTGATACAAATGGATGATATTCATCAATCATAGTATATGGGTTCTTTCTCTTATCTAGTTTCTTTTTTGTTTGAGAATGTTTTGTTGACATGCATAGACCACACTTTGTTTTATTTATGGAGGTTTTTTACTATTACATAAGAACAATGAACACGTATATATTATATGTCAACGAGTATAGTGATATCAAACAAACACATACGTACATATACATATTTTATATACGATTAATTATGTAGAAAATAAAAGAATAATTTAGGAGTTTCCGTAATTCAGGGCCATGATGGCCATGATGGTAATGATGGCCATTTCCAGTTGCATGAATTCCATTTACATGGTCGAGGTTTAGTCACATTATCTTCATTACCGTTTTGTTGTTTGTTGCAGCCTTTTTTGCAAGTTTCTTCACATATTGTAAGAGTAGGTTTCTTCGACGATTTCGAGCACTGTTGGAGGCAATGCTTCACACACATTTCTACATTGTTTGAATGAACAATGTGTGCTGAAAACATCATCGTCAATATAGCTACAACCATGAAAACACTCCATGTTTCCTTCAGCGATTGAGTTGTCATATTACAACTCTTTTTCTTTTTCACCTTCTGTTTATAGTTATGAAGAAGATGATTTAGTGGGTAATGTTGGGTTAGTCTTGGTGTTTTTTATATAGTAAAATTAGTGCTGTCTATTTTTGGCAACAGGCTTTAAGTTTTGGTTATTGTTTCTCTCTCGTGTGATGTATACAGCCAATTAACTTTCTACAGCTTAGTTGTGTTTTACCTTTTTAGTTAACAAATTACTACCATGAAATAACAAATTTTGATATTTATGGCGTTTTGGTTTATTCTGTAACCACATGTTAGTTACAAATATTTATTTGTGGGAGCACATATATATATAGTTATGAAGAATAATCTACTTAAATGCATGCATGGTTCAGTAATATATGTAAATGAATGCGTACCATCATTATAACGTATAAACGTAACAAGATCCGAATCCAAATCAGTTAAACTTGATCACAACTCACAACATCTCTTAGCTCAAAAGAGACGTAACTGTGCAGGATCTCGATCGATATCGCTATACTGTCGTCTTATCCTATTTGTTTTCTTTCCTTTTCCCATGTGACGCTAAATGTTCGATTGAAAACACATAACAAAAAGAAAAACTTTAGGATTTTTTTTTTAAATTAAAGACTCTCGAACTGAAAACATTGAAGTGACCCACAAATATGATACAGTAAAATCTTAATAAATTAATACTCTTTAAATTAATAAATTATTTCGGTCCCAAATTGGTTGAGTGTAAAAATAACGAAATTCGATAAAATAATAAAAATAATAACATTTGGAAATCTTATGTAAACATATGGTCCCATTAGTATTATAAATTAATAATGATATAAACAAATATATATATATATATATATATAAGAAAGATTAGTGAAATTTGATTCTAGTTCTAGTGTTATTAATTCTATTTTTGAATTTGCATTTTTGTTGGAGCTCATATATATATAAATATTTTGTTTTCAAAAAATTATGTGGTATTACATATGAGGACAACGAAGATCATATATAAAGAGTAATAATCTCTATGATACCACCAACCATAGGGATGTGATTAAGCAAGGTCTCAACTTCAAACAAAAAAAGAAGTGATTTTTAAAACTTGAGATAAATCTAAGAAATTGGAACGAGCTACGACAGTGACTACTATATCAGAGATTCTCCAAAAAAAAAAAAAAAAAAAACAGATTCTTTAGATTCCAGTGAGCAAATTAATCATTCCAAAATATAGAAAAAGAAGAAGATGAAACACAGAGTATGCTCAACGATAAATCCATAACCTAATCAATCATAAGATCTGAATCGAATGTGTAAAGCTTTTTTTTTTAATAGAATTACCGAGAGGCGTAGAACGAAGATGAGTGATAGAGAGAGAAACTTTAGCGTCTCCTCGACGGATACAGAGGCGGAGGGATAACTCTGGCGGAAGACGAGACTAAAGATCGTAATTGTTAAAATTTAATCCTATTATCATGTAGCATATTACAAAAATGTCATTACATTTTAATTAAATAACTAACAAAATAAAATCTTATATTGGTTTATAAAATAGGAAAAAAAATTTTGAAATTATTTAATAAAATTAGTTAACAGATTCTATTTATTGTTTCAGAAATCTAAAGAAACAATAACAAACTATTTAGAACAATTATAAAACCTAATTTTATTTATAAGACTAAGATTAAGTATTTAGATATCTAAATCGTTTAACAATGACAAATATATTTTAAAACTAAGATACAATATTGCTTATATTTTGAAAATATATCTATATACTTATTTAAGTAATGTTGTTAGAACTGTAACCAGCTTTGATGTGGCATATTACAAAAGCATTCTATTTTAATTAATCTAATAACTAACAAAAAAAATTCAATTTTTAAAAAAAATAATAAAACAATATTTTAAAAAATATTTAATGAAATTATTTAATACATTCTATTGCTTCAGAAATTTTACGAAACAATAACAAAATATTTAATTGGCTAAAAATTATTTTTTTGATACGCGATATTCACTATATAAACAATACTAAGTGTATCATGTTGATAATCTAGTTATAATTTTCATATATAAAGTTAATATATACTAACATCTTATACCAATAATTGCAATTTGTAAATTTGGTATATTAAGATCTTTAAACACTATCACATCAATTTGTAATACTAGATCATATGTCAATACATGTTGTGTTGGGTTTTTTATAGACTTTACCGAATTTTTTTGTAGATTTTTTTGTTTGGGAATGTTTTGTTGACATGCCATAGACGACATTTGCTTTATTTATGGAGGTTTTTACTATTACATAAGAACAATGAACACATATATATTTTAGTGATATCAAACAAATACATACATACATATTTTGTATATGATTAATTATGTAGAAAATAAAAGAATAATTTAGGAGTTTCCGTAATTCAGGGCCATGATGGCCATTTCAAATTGCATAAATTCCATTTACATGGTGAAGGTTTACGCAAATTATCTTCATGACCGTTTTGTTGTTTCTTGCACCCTTTTTTACAAGTTTCTTCACATACTGTAGGAGTAGGTTTCTTCGACGATTTCGAGCACTGTTGGAGGCAATGCTTCACACACATTTCTACATTGTTTGAATGAACAATGTGTGCTGAAAACATCATCGTCAATATAGTTACAACCATGAAAACACTCCATGTTTTCTTCAACGATTGAGTTGCCATGTTACAACTATTTTCTTTTTCACCCTCTGTTTATAGTTATGAAAAAGATGATTTGGTGGGTAATGTTGGGTTAGTCTTGGTGTTTTATATAGTAAAATTAGTGCTGTCCATTTTTAGCAATAGGCTTTAAATTTTGGTTATTGTTTCTCTCTCGTGTGATGTTTACAGCCAATTAACTTTGTACAACTTAGTTGTGTTTTACCTTTTTAGTTAACAAATTACTACCATGAAATAACAAATTTTGATATTTATGGCGTTTTGGTTTATTCGGTAACCACATGTTGTTACAAATATTTATTTGTGAGAGCACATATATATATATATTTGAATAATCTACTTAAATGCATGCATGGTTCAGTAATATATGTGAATGAATGCGTACCATCATTATAACACGTATTAACGTAACAAGATCCGAATCAAAATCAGTTAAACTTGATCACAACTCACAACATCTCTTAGCTCAAAAGAGACGTAACTGTGCAGGATCTCGATCGATATCGCTATACTGTCGTCTTATCCTATTTGTTTTCTTTCCTTTTCCCATGTGACGCTAAATGTTCGATTGAAAACACATAACAAAAAGAAAAACTTTAGGATTTTTTTTTTTAAATTAAAGACTCTCGAACTGAAAACATTGAAGTGACCCACAAATATGATACAGTAAAATATTAATAAATTAATATTCTTTAAATTAATAAATTATTTCGGTCCCAAGTTGGTTGAGTGTAGAAATAACGGAATTCGATAAAATAATAAAAATAATAACATTTGGAAATCTTATGTAAACATATGGTCCCATTAGTATTATAAATTAATAATGATATAAACAAAAATATATATATATATATATATATAAGAAAGATTAGTGAAATTTGATTCTAGTTATAGTGTTATTTTTCTATTCTTGAATTTGCATTCTTGTTGGAGCTCATATATATAACTTTTTTTCAAAAAAATCTGTGCTATTACATATGAGGACAACGAAGATCATATATAAAGAGTAATAATCTCTATTATACCACCAACCACAATCTAGGGATGTGATTAAGCAAGGTCTCAACTTCAAACAAAAAAGAAGTGATTTGTAAAACTTGAGATAAATCTAAGAAATTGGAATGAGCTACGACAGTGACTACTATATCAGAGATTCTCCAAAAAAAAACAAAAAATAAGATTCTTTAGATTTCAGTGAGCAAATTAATCATTCCAAAATATAGAAAAAGAAGAAGATGAAAATAGAGTATGCTCAACGAGAAATCCATAACCTAATCAATCATAAGATCTGAATCGAATGTGTAAAGCTTTTTTTAAATAGAAATACCGAGAGGCGTAGAACGAAGATGAGTGATAGAGAGAGACACTTTAGCGTCTCCTCGACGGATACAGAGGCGGAGGGGTAACTCTAGCGGAAGACGAGACTAAAGATCGTAATTGTTAAAATTTAATCCTATTATCATGTAGCATATTACAAAAATGTCATTACATTTTAATTAAATAACTAACAAAATAAAATCTTATATTGGTTTATAAAATAGGAAGAAAAATTTCGAAATTATTTAATAAAATTAGTTAACAGATTCTATTTATTGTTTCAGAAATCTTAAGAAACAATAACAAACTATTTAAAACAATTATAAAACTTAATTTTATTTATAAAACTAAGATTAAATATTTACATATCTAAACAGTTTAACAATGACAAATATATTTTAAAACTAAGATACAATATTGCTTATATTTTAAAAATATATCTACATACTTATTTAAGTAATGTTCTTAGAACTGTAGTCAGCTTTGATGTGGCATATTACAAAACCATTGTATTTTAGTTAATCTAATAACTAACAAAAAAAAATTCAACTTTTTCAAAATAATAAAACAATATTTTAAAAATTATTTAATGAAATTATTTAATACATTCTATTGCTTCAGAAATTTTACGAAACAATAACAAAATATTTAATTTTTTTGATACGCGATATTAACTATATAAACAATACTAAGTGTATAATGTTGACAATATACATATACATAATCTAATTATAATTTTCATATATAAAGTTAATATATACTAACATATTATACCAATAACTAGAATCGGACCCACGCTACAGCGCGGAGGAATATTTATGGATATACAGATAATAAATTAAAATATATTATAATTCTATTTTACTATAACATGGTCCATCATTGTGATTAATATACGTATTAGTGTAATGAATTTATATAAAATAGTAGAAAAGCGAACAAATGTTTATATAATGAATTTTGATACAATGAAAGAAAAAAATGTGAAAATTTTAACAACTTATGAAAAAACTTGCGGATGTATGTGCTCCATAACGGATTGGATCAAATATTTATTTTCATTTTATGCTAATTCAATTGATAAGGGAGAGTCATATTTTGTAACAAGTCTGGATAAAATAAAAGATGATAAAACAATTACTAAATGGTATTATAATCAGTATTAACAGATTAAAATATTTAAAATTTTAATATTGCCATTAGTTTGGGAAAAATAAGAAAAGGTTCTGCTAGAATTGAGGGTGTAAATATATTAATTTAAGAAATGATTTGTGAGATATATCAAAATTTTAATGTAAATATATTAATCTAAAATATTATTTGTGAAAAGAAATACATTTATCACTTGATTGTAGGACAGCTAGTTTGGATACAAAATTGGTTGGATAAAATTACATTCCAATTAGCATTAGGATTTATATGTTCAAAAATATCTTTAATATTTTGAATTGATGTATCCAACAAATATAAAATTAGTAATAATTGTGATCTTTATGGTCTCTAAAAAATTAGATATTTTACAATAATTTCTCATATAGATTTTTTTATCGGTTTTAGTGTCTCTCTTAGAGAGCAATTAGTAATAATTGTGATCTTTATGGTAAGATTTTTACGGGGTTTCAACATACTAAAAATAAGAAATATAAGTTACTTTTTCTTCATCCCCTAAAGAAAACAAAGAAAAAGAGAGCATGTTAGCATACAAAAAAAATCACTTTTACACATTAAAATATGTTGAAACCCCATAAGAATCGTACCATAAGAAGCATTTGGCCTCAATAGAAGTAAGATACGATTTTATGCCAAAAATGATTGAAAAAAGTCAAAAACATTCCACAAGGAAGAGCAACCTACAACAACAAAAACAACAACATTATATGCAAATCCTAAAGAGAAATAGACTCAGCATTTAGTAACAAAATTTTAACATGAAAAGAAATAGAGGTGACATGGAAAAGGCTTATACCAAATTTGAAGCAGCCCATCCGAGAGTAACGGAGAAGATAGTCATGACCTAAGAATAAGCAAGACATAAGCTTTCAAATCTAGTAGAAATTCATAGAAACATATAGTAAAAAATTCAATAAAATCAATATTAAAAAGGACTATGAATAACTTACAATCCAAGCCGATATACAACATGCCATAGCGAGTGACATCGTAAAACTTTTGAATTCATCATTTATAGGAAAAAGGGAAATGAAATAGACAACAAAGAAATAGTGGAAGGGATAATGATACCTTGAAGACTAACATTGTATTTACAGCAAGATGATTAGCATCAACAATTAGGGTAGTTTGTAGGGTATATTCTAAGAATATATTGCATGATTAATTCGGTAATATAATGTTCACTATTTAAATGTTTTGTTCACAATTATTTAAGGATGGAGTTTTAATTGATTTACGATTTGGAATTTAATAAATTTCATTCAAATAACTAATTACATTCAAATATTTTTAAAAGATTTTCAAAAAATTGAGATCTTTGCGGTTTGGGAAATCAATTATTGATATATTAAATATGATAATTTTGTTAAAGTTTATCGTAGGATTTATATTGATTGATTTAGATTTTATTGTTAAGACTTATAAAATATCCATTTTAATTATTTTAATAGTTTCCTAAATTACAGGATCGATCAATATTCTATAGAAATTGATATCTCCTAAATTAAATGATATTCCTATAATCTAGTTTGACGTGAGATTGAATCCTATAACTTTAAATACCGTAATTGTCGGCCTACAGGTATGGCAATGAAATAAAGATGAACACCGTAATTATTCAAAAAATTTATAAAATCTCGAGAATGGGTTAAAAACCAAACCCATTAAGAATCCGACTGCAAAATATCCAATTGCTAGATTTCGGGTAATTTCAAAATTTAAAGCCGACCCGATAAACGATGAAGTACTAATTTACCCTTAATGACTTTGAATTCTAAATTAAATCTTAGGGGCATTATCGGTATATGTAGAAGTTGTACTTCTTTTTTACTAATATAAGGATTGCAATTTGTAAATTTGGTATATTAAGATTTTTAAACACTATCACTTCAATTTGTAATACTAGATCACATGTCAATACATGTTGTGTTGGGTTTTTGTAGACTTTATCGAACGTATAATAAATGAATTTGATATCGCACCCAAACCAAAATAGTGGTACCCGACTACGGATCAAAATCGAAGTATGAATTTAAATGAATTAAATATATAGTATCTATACTATTAAATCAGGAGTACAAAAGCAAAAAACAGAAAAAAATAAAAAAATTCCATTCAATGCCCCCACGACAAAAGAAAAGGAAGACAAATGAAAAAAAAAAAATCGAAAGGCAAAGTAATCAAAAGGAGACAAAACATGCGGACCCTATGTGTTTGGAGTTAGTTTGTTCGGATCTTAGATATGTTACATGAGTTTCCAAACACTTTCTTCTTTCCAAACCTGTAAGTAAAATCAAATCCAAACAGCATCATATTCAATACCATCATATCATTTTTGTTGGTAATTTAAACTGCAAAAAAATCAGCGATTACAAACTGTTTTAGACAACTTACTATTCGTAAATCGTAATAAACGGCAACATATTAAATAATTACCATTTCTGGTCGTAGAAATCGATTTCTAAAACTTACCATTAACAATATCAATCATAACAAACAAAATCGGAAACTGTTTTTAACGATCCCTGATCATCCTCTCCCATATCAGATCAAACCGAAAATAAAATCAAAACATTAACTGAAAATCTTTAATTGATTGCATAGAATATTTTTCAATTTTCAGAATCGCAACAACTCATAGCTTAAACTACTATAAAAACCATAGTAGACGACATAAACAACCAAACACATCAAACCTAAAATAATAGATCAGAAATTCACCTTAGATGGCCGCCAATGATGGTTTCACTCATATATCCGATCTTAAACCTTTAAAACAACATGGAAGATAAGAGTCAATATTGTGCACCACATAGACAAGAGAGACAATAGAGATGCTACAGGCTGATATGTTGTTTCTTAACGTTTTATTAGGGGTGTCAAAATGGGTAACCCGACCCGACCCGACCCATACTCACATGGGTTAGAGACTTTTGTGGGCGGGTTCAACCCGACCCATTTATTATAATGGGTTGAATTTATATACCCAAACCCAATTATATAAAACCCAATGGCTAAATGGGTTATATGGGTTGCCCATATAAAAATAAAATAAATAAAATAATTGATATTAAATTCATAATATATTTATATAAAATAGAATTAAAAAACCAACCAAAGTTTTCAAACTTAAAAAATTAATTTCTAGATATTATAGAAAAATTTCACATTCATTTTAGATCATTGACATATATATTATTGTTTACTTTTTTGTTTTTAGCAAAGTAGAAAAACTTAATATTTATTTTAGATATTTTATATAAATTAGTTATAAAAAGAAAATATTTTACATATTAATATATATCTATATTATTGATACTAGGATTTTTATGTCTCCTAGTAGGTTCAATTAACCTTATGCGTTGTAATACTTAAGGTGTCAATCCAGTTGGGAAAGTTTACTATCACTCAAGATGCAATCAAGAAGTCACAAGTCAAGCCAATTCAAGAAGAGTATTTGTCTAACAATCCTAGAATGGTCAAAATGCAAAACGAAAATGAGTTACAGAACTAGAAACAAGAATGCATGACAAAAAGCGAAAATGAATAAAAACGTAAACGAGTCTAAGCATGAACTAAAAAGCAAGAAACGAAACAGTTCCAGGAATGTAATAAAAATCAGAAAGAAAGAAGTCCTAAGGATGGGAGTAATTGATGTCGGTGGAGTATCCTAGTCTACAGAGTGTTTAACATGCCACAAGCAATCTATCCCGAAACAATGAACATCACTTCTTAGCTAATCCAATCTCTTGACAAAAGCTACTCAGACTCAACCACTTCCATACCTAGCTCTCGCTAGAGAAACGTGGTCGAGCAGGCATGACAAACAAGTTCATTCACGTCAACAAACATCCTAGACAACTAATCTCTTAGGCTAGGAACGTAAGTCTCTGGCACTAGTTGGTCAGACATTTCATCAAACACCTTTTGGGTGTGGAGATGTCTTGGACCTAGTTCCAATTGATCAGAGAGAAACTAGCAATTCTAACTTTAGTCCAGAAGGGAATCTTACAAATCAAGCTTAAACACCCTACATCCTAAGATCCTCCACCTAGTCTATCCCATCCTCAAGAACTACCGCACTACTCAGATCCGAAAATCATAGTCAAGGATGCAAACATAGAAAACATTGAAACAAGCATTCTTAGATAGGTAAAAGTGTGAAGAACAACTTTGTAGAAGGAATCAAATCAAAATACTGAATAAGTTCAAAGATCTCAGGATACAAAGTCAGAGTACGTTTTTGGTGGCTCGCGAAACCTTACAAAAGAAAACGAGATAAAAACTAAGATGTCCAAAACAAGACTTAACAAAATGTATTTATAGTAAAAAACATGTAAATCCCTAAAACTTAAAACGACAAGGTGAAGCGTCGGTTTGGGAATCTCCGCGTAAGACAGAACGTCTTCCTGACATGTGCGGTCCAGTCACGTGTCGTCTCTCCCTAGAGTGAGGTCGAGTGGAGTGAGTAGGAGTGGCTCCAGTGGTGTGAGTGAAAATGGCTCGAGCATGGTCTGTGAAAGTGGCATGAGCTGGGTGTATACGCATCCACTAAAACGATGATAACTCTTGAACCACACCTCCGATTGGCTTGAAATAAACGGCACTGGAAAGATGACTCAATTCTCTACAACTTTGATGAAGACGTCAAAAGCTGAATCCCTAGACCGGTGGCTCGAGTGATGGCTCGATTGTGAAAGCGAGGAGGGCTCGGTTGAGGAAGTGAGGAGCGCTTGATTTAGGAAGTGAGGAGGGCTCGGTTTAGGAAGTGCGGAGCATGGCTCGGTTGAGGGAGTGAGGAGCATGGCTCGGTTTAGGAAGTGAGGAGGGCTCGGTTTAGGAAGTGAGGAGCGCTCGATTGTGTAAGTGAGGAGCAGCTCGATTGTGTGCGCTTCCAACGTCACCTAAACACCTGAAAAACTCCGAAATGCGCAATGTATGCAAGAATGATGCAGAAACTTCCTAAACATGCAAAATGTACGAAAGAGGTTCTAAAATGATGCAAAACAACTAGTTGTCCTAGCTAAAGGCATGACAAATACAGGCTAAGGAGATGCAAAATACAGACATATCAATTATATTATATGCATATATATATATATATATATTATTTTTGTTTTTTTCCATCAACCCATTGGTAACCCATAACCCTAATGGGTTTACCCCGACAAACCCACAAACCCATTGGACGAACCCATCAAAACCCATTTATTTATATGGGTATAAAAACTTAACCCATACCCGTTAAAATAATAGATAAACAGGGTAAACCCATGGGTTTCTACCCATTTTGACAACCCTACGTTTTATGTAGAAAATACTAATATCATGCCAAGGTGATCCTCACTCTTACTAATTTCCTATTGTTACTGCTATAATTGATTCAGCTTTTTAACCTTTAAAGAGCTTTTACAAAATTCATCTAAGCCTTTTCTTTTTTGTATGTTGTAGACATGGAGAAGAGTTCCTGGAAAACCTTTTGTTCTTAAGAAAGCGATAATTGGTTGTAAATTATCATGTATACTTATGTAACTTAAGTGTCTACTGTAATACCTCTAAACAAACATTCAAGATAATAGAATTTACCTTTGTTGAAGATAGCTCTCAAAAACGGTTGCTTCTGTAATAGATATGCCTCGATCATATACACTCTTAAGCTGATGTCTCTCTCTTTTCACATGGCTGAGAAAGATTATAATGGTTCCAACATTTTCTTTTTTTTTTACAATAAGACACGACATCAAAACGTGAAGCAAACAATTATCATCAATATATATATGTGTACTCATTTTTTACCTTCAGTTATAGTCTAAAAATTACAATCTATACAAGTTATTAAGAGAAATAAAAAAGCTCCACTTCAATTATCAAAAAGTGAATGATAATTGACAGCTAGAAAATGTAAGACGGAACAAGATTTGGAAACTATGAACGTATTAGAAAGAGTATTACAAAAACACCCAAATCTTTTATTATTAATCAATAAAAACAGGTGTTACTTTATGGACTTTCTCTCCCAGGCACACTTCCCCAGGAGAATAAAAGAGGAATGTCTAACTCTTTTATCCGGATCTCACCTAACGCTTGACCACAAAAGAGGTAATATCCAGCGGTTAAAAGCAGTATGGCCTTCTCCGGCGATGTGCTTTGAGCTGTTCCGGCCACTCCCTCCCCCGAAACGACCTCCCTAGCACTGTAAGTCTCTCTCTCCAACCTTGTGAACCCTTATAACCCTGTCTAAACCTTTGAAAACCCTTCCAAACTTCAAAACCCCTTTGTTTTACTACTGCTACCCTGCTTCCCTCGGTATCTTCATCTTGTTTGGAAAATGTCAACCCGAACCCGAATTCCCTACCACAAAAAAGGCAAAGGCCTGGAAAACGAGTTCTCCCCTCCACCCTGTAAACGCATACGTGCCCCTGAACTGGATACTAAGGAGCTAGAAGAAGCAAACTCCCTAACCCTCATTGGCCGTCTAACGAATCCTGCAGCACAACGACTGTGGTCCCTCTTTCCCTTCCTTGCTAACAGATGGAACCTAAAAGGAAAAGCCATGGGAGCGGACCTGGGAAAAGGTGTCTTTCAGTTTACTTTTAACTTTGAGGAAGATCTACAGAAAGTATTGGAGAACAGACCTTACCATTATGACCAATGGATGGTTATAATCCAGAGATGAGAACCAGTAATCTCAGAAGATTTCCCTTCCATGATCCCCTTCTGGATTGATGTACAAGGCCTCCCAAAGCACTACTGGCATCAGGAGATGTTAAAACCATTGCGGAAGAGATAGGCGAATTCATAGACCTGGAACTAACAACATCCACTCCAAAGATAAAAGTCTTAATCAACGGATTACAGCCCTTAACTAAAAAGACTGTGGTAGAGTTCTCAGGTGGAGGAGAAGCCTTGATTCACCTGGAGTACAAGGGGCTAAAGAAACACTGTACTTACTGCCTTCGACTCACTCATGAGGAAAAGGAATTCCCAGGATTGAAGAGGGACCTACCTAAAAAAGAACATCCCTCGGTTGCCAAACCCACCTCTGCTTCGATCCAGCCACCAAAAGCAAACTACTACTTACCAAAGGACAACTTCAGGGCTCCCACTCCATCAAACTCCCAGCACCACAGTGTTTCCTCACGCCATCACCACCCTGCGCAAAGTAGGTAATCCTTCCGAGACTCCTCCAAAGAAAGATATTCGGACCAAAGAAACCACATAAGAGAAAGGTATGACCATCGTACCTATGAGCAAAGGAATGGGTACCAAAACCTCAGAGTCTCAGGATCCGGAAGGACCAACTCCTTTGGGAACCGCTCCTTTAACTCTCCACGATCTCCCAATCGCAGACCCCTACACCAAAGCGGAAAAGACTCTCAAAACCAGGTTCCACAGAGTAACTACCAGTGGCGATAAAAGGCTCAACGTACCCTGACTTGGGAGGAAACGTCTGAAACCTCTAGACCACGAAGACCACCGCTATAAAGGGTATCGCATACTGATCAACCCTCCCTAGTCCCGGAAAGAACTAGAACACCACCTACCACGGAGGACATTATGGCAGAACTCAGAGAAGTGATGGTACAATATGTTACCTGTGCGGACCCCACTGAAAGTTTGGCGCGAAAACAGAGGGTGATTCAAGGCGAAAGCCGAGGTCTGATGGCAGACACTGCTGCACAAATCATAGCGTCACAAAACCTGGTCAACCCGATGCAACATGAAACCACACCGCTAGAACAGTTGGAACCTGCAATTTCAAACTTAGTGCAAGAGCATACTAAGACTAGTCTGCCACAAGCTGAATCTACCCGAAACTCACCTCCTAGCAAGAAAAGAAGAGGCAAACCACCAACTCTAAAACCTTCGAGAGAACTTTCAGATGAAGCCCCATGAGACTCATAGGAGCAAAATCTAGCAAAAGGAATAAGGCTAATATTCAGCTCTCACCAAAAGTCAGAGCCCCAAATGGCAGATCCTCCTCGAATGTCGAGTCTCCCCTAAGGGACAACTCACCCTAAACAAGCTGGCTCAAAAGAGCTCACCCGACCCCTATCAACAGGACCCAGCTTGAGAAAGGGGAACCGTCTACGGCAGCCCAACCCCTTCAGTCAAGATTATCCCTACTATCGTTAGGAAGAAAGTGGATTTTCACAATCTACCCCCTCCTCTTCCTTAAAGATCATCAGCTGGAACTGTTGTGGTATTGGGAACCCCATGACAGTCCGGCGTTTAAAGGAGATCCACAAAGCGGTGGCTCCATCAATATTGTTCCTTATGGAAACCAAAAACTCTGATGACGTGGTTAAACTAGCGGTCCAAGATCTTGGTTTTCATGGTTTGAAACTAATATCTCCATTATCCCCGGGGTAGGAGGCTTAGCGCTCCTATGGAACCCTGAAGTTGACTTGCAGATAATCTCTGAAAGCCCAAACTTCATTGATACCCTGATAAAGGCGGAAGGACGCTCTTTTTTGCCACATTTGTATATGGAGAACCTGACAAGACCAAAAGAAAAGAGGTTTGGGATCAAATCTCGTGCTTTGGCAAAAACAGAAATGAACCCTATCTGACTGGAGATTTTAATGAGATTATTGACTCATCTGAAAAAACGGGTGGACCTCCTCGACCCGAAGGCTCTTTCATCGACTTCAAGACCTTTATGTCTGAGTGTGACCTCTACGACCTAAGCCATTCTGGAAATTTCTTGTCATGGAGAGGGAAAAGACATGAGCAATTAGTTTTCTGCAGATTAGATAGGGCCATGGCAAACACTGAATGGGCTCTATCTTACCCTTCGGGAAGATGCGACTACCTACCTTTTGAAGCCTCGGACCACCAACCTCTAGTTACGTATTTTGACTTGGAAAAGAAAAAGAGGAAAGGCATCTTCAGATACGACATAAGGCTCAGGAAAAACCCGGAGGTTACACAGCTGATTTTCAAGAGCTGGAACCCTACAGTCTATGAAAAAGTGGAAGTTAAATTAGATAGATGTAGGGACGCCATTATCAACTGGAGCAGAGAAAAACAACTAAATAGCCAACTTAGGATCAATGATCTAAAAGGAAAACTGGACAAAGCCATGTCCTTACCAGATACTGCGAAGAGGTTATTACCTCGATCTCGAGGAACTACAAAAGGCGTACAAATACGAAGAGGAATTCTGGAAGCAAAGGAGCCGGCAACTCTTGCTCTCCCTCGGTGACCAAAACACGGGCTTCTTCCACGCGATCACCAAAGGTAGAGCTACTGTCAATAAGTTTGCTGTTATGGAGGATGACCAGGGAACTGCTTCTTACGAGGAGAAGGATATTCTTAAAGTGATCACGGACTATTACCAACAGCTCTTCACTACAAAACCAAAAGAGATTGAGGCAACAGTGAATGAGGCTATCAATCCATGCATCTCAGAGCAAATGAACACAAAGTTGATCGAATTACCTTCAGATGCAGAAATCCGAAATGCTTGTTTCTCCATCCACCCGGACAAAGCACCAGGCCCGGATGGTTTCTCTGCTTGCTTCTTCCTATCAAATTGGAAAACAGTAGGTAAACAAATCACCTCTGAGATCCAAAGCTTCTTCTCCTCAGGAAGACTACCTACCAACATCAATATCACTCACGTTCGACTCATCGCAAAGATCTCCAGCCCTAAATATATGAAGGATTTTCGTCCCATAGCACTATGCTCTGTATATTACAAGATAATATCAAAGATCCTTACCAACAGATTGAAGCCTGTCCTTCCAAGCCTCATATCCGAAAACCAATCTGCTTTTGTGCCTCAACGAGCTATTGCGGACAACGTTCTTATCACTCATGAAGCCCTCCACTACCTGCACACATCAAAGGCAAAAAAGAACTGTTACATGGCAATTAAAACTGATATGAGTAAAGCATATGATAGAGTTGAGTGGGACTTCATCGAAGCAGTAATGAGGAAAATGGGTTTTCACCAAACCTGGATACAATGGATCATGCAGTGCATCAAGTCAGTGTCCTATGATTACCTCCTGAATGGTACAGTTCAAGGCAGGGTCTTCCCCAACGGGGCATTCAACAAGGCGACCCACTCTCCCCTTTCATCTTCATTCTCTGCAGCGAAGTGCTTTCTGGACTCTGTAAGAGAGCAATGTCGATGAAAAGCTCATAGGCATTAAACTGGGTAAAAAGAGTTTGCGGTTAAATCACTTACTGTTTGCCAATGACACCATGTTTTTCTGCAAGGTGAACCACACATAATGCACAGAACTCTTAAAAGTGCTCCAGAAGTATGAACAAGCTTCAGGCCAAATGATAAACCCCAGAAGTCCACCATTACCTTCTCTGCAAAAGCATCACAAACACTTAAAGCACAGGCTCCAACCCTCTTGGGAATAACAAAGAAGAAGGCCTAGGGAAATACCTGGGATTACCAGAACTTTTTGGGCGTAAAAAAGGATCTGTTCACAATTATTGTAGACAGGATCCGACAAAAGGCAAAAAGCTGGTCGCCAAGATTTCTCTCCACTGCGGGAAAGATGATCCTCCTGAAGTCTGTCTTAGCTGCGATCCCCACCTACACGATGTCATGCTTTAAGCTCCCGGTTCACTCTGCAAACGGATAAAGTCAGTTTTGACAAGATTCTGGTGGGACTCCTCCCAGAGAAGAAGAAAATGTGTTGGGTTTTTGGAAAGAACTTACAAAAGCAAAAGGGGTAGGTGGTCTTGGCTTCCGTGACATACAAAGCTTCAATGATGCTCTCCTAGCAAAACTAAGCTGGAGAATCCTTACTTCCCGAATTGTCTTCTAGCAAAAATCCTTCTAGGAAGATATTGTCACTCCACACCATTCCTTGACAGTGTCCCACCTACAACTTCATCCCATGGTTGGAGGGGATTTGTATTGGGAAAGATTTATTAAAACAATAGCTTGGGAAGGTCATTGGAAATGGACAGGATACCTTTTTGTGGAGAGAGCCATGGCTCTCACTTGAATATCCTCAAAGTCCTGTAGGTCCACCAACGAGGGAGACTCATAATCTCCAAGTCTCGCATCTCATATCCCGGAAAGTGCTGATTGGGATAAAGAAAAGATTAGCCTCTTATTACCAGAACTGGAGAATGAGATTCTCGACATCAAGCTAAGCAAACAAGGAGCAAAGGATGCTTACGTATGGCTCGCCACAAAATGGAATCTATACGGCCAAGTCAGGCTATTATGAAAGTATCAACAGAGTTGACCAGTCCACCCCTTCACCATCCTCTGCACCAAAAGAGTTTGATTGGTCAAAGAACATATGGCATTTGAAGACCGTACCAAAAACAAACTCCTACTCTGGAAAGCAATGAAGGGAGCTTTACCTACAGGCGAAAACCTACGAGCCAGATCAATCAACGCGGAAGCAAAGTGCCCCTTCTGTGGACAGGATGAGACCACTACTCACCTCTTTATTAACTGCTCTTTTGCTTCCCAGGTTTGGAGACTGGCGCCTTTCAAGATCCCACTAGACCTGACAAGGATCCAATTGGTGGCGGATCTCCTTGACAAATCAAAGGAGCTAATCTGCCTACCCCCATGTGGGTAGGAATGGGCCCTTTAGCCCCTGGATAATGTGGGCGATCTGGATCTCCCGGAACAAGCTGATTTTCAATGAGAAAAGAACCTCCCGCTACAAACCCTAACATCCGCTATAAAACTGGGGCGGGAGTGGTGCGATGCCCAGGAATCTCCTCCAATAGCTCCACCGCCACCAAGACCAAGACGAGATCGAATCCTATCTTCAGAATCAGACACGGTCTTGTGTCATATCGATGCAGCCTGGCAAGGTGAATCCACATCTGCAGGATGTGGCTGGATCTTCAGCAATGAATCCATCCGACAGCACTGCAAGGGATCTATAGCTATCCCCACATCTGATCTCCACTCCTCGCAGAAGCCTCCGCCTTGCTCCATGCCCTTCAAGATGCCCATGTCTTGGGTCTCCCTAACCTCTCAGTCGCCGGATTGCAAACAATTGGTAGAAGCCATCAACTCGGAGAATCCACCTCTGGAACTCCACGGGATAATCTTTGATATCCTATCTCTTTCTTCTTCTTTCGATCGTATCAACTTTTCTTTTGTCTCTCGAGAAATGAAAGACAAATAGCGTGTGCAAGCTACATATCAAAGCGGTAAAGAGAACAGGCCACAAAGATAGAAAAGCTAAAGTGAACTTTGCAAGAAGATTAATCAGAGGGCAAGCATGATAGTGGGCTAAACTCTTTAAAAGACGATGCTCCCCTTGGGAATGAGGGTGAGACTTGTTTTCATTTGTAGTCGATGGCATAAAACCTTCATGAAAGAAGAACTCACAATTAGGAACACAAAGAAATGCTGGTTTCTTCTTCAACCTTGTTAAATTACTTTATCAAAGTTGTTCAAGATCATGATTACAAAGCATTTGACTGTACCTCTTATTTTATGTAAATGGCTTTGCTCACAACTATATCTACAGAACACAGATGCAAGTTAACAAAAAGCCAACTAAACGCATTAATTTAACAAAGGAATCTCACAATGTGATCACAAGTCATGGTTTAGCTAAGGAGCTTCATCAAGAGCAAAACAGTCTCGAAAACAAGTAACCGTGACAACCTTGTACAACGTCCAGCAAAGGAGACGTCTGACACGCTTCACTAGCTTCACGATCCATCCATTTCTCTAAAATCGTTTCAGCGACAATAGCAATGCGATGCTGCATCACCGAAGCACCCATCGGTCCAACTAAGTTCAATCTCGTAGCAGCCGAGACAACATCTCTCAGCGTTACAAACAGGTAAGCTCTCTGAGAAGTCTCGGAATCCATGCCGAGTAGGCCACACACAAGCCCAAATATAGGTGCATGGTGGAAACACACGTTCTTGGACCCCAAAGAGGCGTCCCGAATCGTTTTCAGATTAGGGATCTCAGTGAAAACCGAAGCAGCTATACGAAACAACGCTGATCCTTGTGAAACAGAGGCCTTTGAAGAGACTTGGTTGGTTAAAGTAGCGTCAAGAACCCGGTCTAGTTTGTGCCATGTCTCTAAATCAGGAGACTTGAGAGCAGAGTAGACAAAAGGAAGCAATAAGCTAGCAGTGTTATCCAACAGATGAATGATATGAGTTTCCAAATCTTCAGGAGATGAAACTAACCGAGTCTGAACAGCTGCTTCAAGACCAAAGGAATGAGCAAACCCTCCTGTTGGTAAAATTGAATCAAGTAATTGCCATTGACTCCACTGCGTAATACAAGATGATCTTAACAACACAACACTCTCGCTTCTTTCTTCTTCCTCAATCGTTTCTTTCATCAAGAGAATGCTGAAACAGAGAATTAACACACAAATGATGCATCTGTAATACACATAAACCATGAGAGCATATATATATATATATATTTAGATCAGAACTCAAGAATCATCTTTGCGAAACTTCAGAGCTCAGATCAGATTACAGATCATACAAGACAACGAACTTGATCATATATATAAAGAGTAACAGTCTCTGTGATACCACCAACCACAATCTATGAATGTGATTAAGCAAGCTCTCAACTTTTTTAATAAAAAGAAGCGATTTTTAAAACTTGAGATAAATCTAAGAAATTGGAACAG
Source organism: Camelina hispida (assembly GCA_023657505.1). Taxonomy (NCBI): domain Eukaryota; kingdom Viridiplantae; phylum Streptophyta; class Magnoliopsida; order Brassicales; family Brassicaceae; genus Camelina; species Camelina hispida. The sequence continues at coordinate 11,369,525 of CP094631.1, read as the reverse complement.
AGCTACAACAGTGACTACAATATCAAAGATTCTCCAGAAAATAAAAAAAGTCAGAGTCTTTAGATTCAAGTGAGCAAATTGATCCATCCAAAATATAGAAAAGGAGAAGATGAAAACAGAGTATGCTCAACGAGAAATCTAGAACCTAATCAGTCATAAGATCTGAATCGAATGAGTAAAGCTTTTTTTTTTTTTTGTAATATAATCACCGTGAGGCGTAGAACGAAGAAGAGTGATAGAGAGAGACACTTCAGACTTCAGAGTCTCCTCAACGGATACAGAGGCGGAGGCATAACTCCTGCGGAAGACGAGACTAAGGATCCTAATATATTTATTAATTTAATCTTTTACATTTCAATTCAGACAAAAAGAGAACCGACTGGGTTTTAGTCTAAACCGAACCAAACTTTTTTTTTGCTGATACAAATTGATGATATTCATCAATCATAGTATATGGGTTCTTTCTCTTATCTAGTTTCTTTTTGTTTGAGAATGTTTTGTTGACATGCATAGACCACACTTTGTTTTATTTATGGAGGTTTTTACTATTACATAAGAACAATGAACACGTATATATTATATGTCAACGAGTATAGTGATATCAAACAAACACATACGTACATATACATATTTTATACACGATTAATTATGTAGAAAATAAAAGAATAATTTAGGAGTTTCCGTAATTCAGGGCCATGATGGCCATGATGGTAATGATGGCCATTTCCAGTTGCATGAATTCCATTTACATGGTCGAGGTTTAGTCACATTATCTTCATTACCGTTTTGTTGTTTGTTGCAGCCTTTTTTGCAAGTTTCTTCACATATTGTAAGAGTAGGTTTCTTCGACGATTTCGAGCACTGTTGGAGGCAATGCTTCACACACATTTCTACATTGTTTGAATGAACAATGTGTGCTGAAAACATCATCGTCAATATAGCTACAACCATGAAAACACTCCATGTTTCTTCAGCGATTGAGTTGTCATATTACAACTCTTTTTCTTTTTCACCTTCTGTTTATAGTTATGAAGAAGATGATTTAGTGGGTAATGTTGGGTTAGTCTTGGTGTTTTTATATAGTAAAATTAGTGCTGTCTATTTTTGGCAACAGGCTTTAAATTTTGGTTATTGTTTCTCTCTCGTGTGATGTATACAGCCAATTAACTTTCTACAGCTTAGTTGTGTTTTACCTTTTTAGTTAACAAATTACTACCATGAAATAACAAATTTTGATATTTATGGCGTTTTGGTTTATTCTGTAACCACATGTTAGTTACAAATATTTATTTGTGGGAGCACATATATATATAGTTATGAAGAATAATCTACTTAAATGCATGCATGGTTCAGTAATATATGTAAATGAATGCGTACCATCATTATAACGTATAAACGTAACAAGATCCGAATCCAAATCAGTTAAACTTGATCACAACTCACAACATCTCTTAGCTCAAAAGAGACGTAACTGTGCAGGATCTCGATCGATATCGCTATACTGTCGTCTTATCCTATTTGTTTTCTTTCCTTTTCCCATGTGACGCTAAATGTTCGATTGAAAACACATAACAAAAAGAAAAACTTTAGGATTTTTTTTTAAATTAAAGACTCTCGAACTGAAAACATTGAAGTGACCCACAAATATGATACAGTAAAATCTTAATAAATTAATACTCTTTAAATTAATAAATTATTTCGGTCCCAAATTGGTTGAGTGTAAAAATAACGAAATTCGATAAAATAATAAAAATAATAACATTTGGAAATCTTATGTAAACATATGGTCCCATTAGTATTATAAATTAATAATGATATAAACAAATATATATATATATATATATAAGAAAGATTAGTGAAATTTGATTCTAGTTCTAGTGTTATTAATTCTATTTTTGAATTTGCATTTTTGTTGGAGCTCATATATATATAAATATTTTGTTTTCAAAAATTATGTGGTATTACATATGAGGACAACGAAGATCATATATAAAGAGTAATAATCTCTATGATACCACCAACCATAGGGATGTGATTAAGCAAGGTCTCAACTTCAAACAAAAAAGAAGTGATTTTTAAAACTTGAGATAAATCTAAGAAATTGGAACGAGCTACGACAGTGACTACTATATCAGAGATTCTCCAAAAAAAAAAAAAAAAAAAACAGATTCTTTATATTCGAGTGAGCAAATTAATCATTCCAAAATATAGAAAAAGAAGAAGATGAAACACAGAGTATGCTCAACGATAAATCCATAACCTAATCAATCATAAGATCTGAATCGAATGTGTAAAGCTTTTTTAATAGAATTACCGAGAGCGTAGAACGAAGATGAGTGATAGAGAGAGAAACTTTAGCGTCTCCTCGACGGATACAGAGGCGGAGGGATAACTCTGGCGGAAGACGAGACTAAAGATCGTAATTGTTAAAATTTAATCCTATTATCATGTAGCATATTACAAAAATGTCATTACATTTTAATTAAATAACTAACAAAATAAAATCTTATATTGGTTTATAAAATAGGAAAAAAATTTTGAAATTATTTAATAAAATTAGTTAACAGATTCTATTTATTGTTTCAGAAATCTAAAGAAACAATAACAAACTATTTAGAACAATTATAAAACCTAATTTTATTTATAAGACTAAGATTAAGTATTTAGATATCTAAATCGTTTAACAATGACAAATATATTTTAAAACTAAGATACAATATTGCTTATATTTTGAAAATATATCTATATACTTATTTAAGTAATGTTGTTAGAACTGTAACCAGCTTTGATGTGGCATATTACAAAAGCATTCTATTTTAATTAATCTAATAACTAACAAAAAAATTCAATTTTTAAAAAATAATAAAACAATATTTTAAAAATATTTAATGAAATTATTTAATACATTCTATTGCTTCAGAAATTTTACGAAACAATAACAAAATATTTAATTGGCTAAAAATTATTTTTTGATACGCGATATTCACTATATAAACAATACTAAGTGTATCATGTTGATAATCTAGTTATAATTTTCATATATAAAGTTAATATATACTAACATCTTATACCAATAATTGCAATTTGTAAATTTGGTATATTAAGATCTTTAAACACTATCACATCAATTTGTAATACTAGATCATATGTCAATACATGTTGTGTTGGGTTTTTATAGACTTTACCGAATTTTTTTGTAGATTTTTTTGTTTGGGAATGTTTTGTTGACATGCCATAGACGACATTTGCTTTATTTATGGAGGTTTTTACTATTACATAAGAACAATGAACACATATATATTTTAGTGATATCAAACAAATACATACATACATATTTTGTATATGATTAATTATGTAGAAAATAAAAGAATAATTTAGGAGTTTCCGTAATTCAGGGCCATGATGGCCATTTCAAATTGCATAAATTCCATTTACATGGTGAAGGTTTACGCAAATTATCTTCATGACCGTTTTGTTGTTTCTTGCACCCTTTTTTACAAGTTTCTTCACATACTGTAGGAGTAGGTTTCTTCGACGATTTCGAGCACTGTTGGAGGCAATGCTTCACACACATTTCTACATTGTTTGAATGAACAATGTGTGCTGAAAACATCATCGTCAATATAGTTACAACCATGAAAACACTCCATGTTTTCTTCAACGATTGAGTTGCCATGTTACAACTATTTTCTTTTTCACCCTCTGTTTATAGTTATGAAAAAGATGATTTGGTGGGTAATGTTGGGTTAGTCTTGGTGTTTTATATAGTAAAATTAGTGCTGTCCATTTTTAGCAATAGGCTTTAAATTTTGGTTATTGTTTCTCTCTCGTGTGATGTTTACAGCCAATTAACTTTGTACAACTTAGTTGTGTTTTACCTTTTAGTTAACAAATTACTACCATGAAATAACAAATTTTGATATTTATGGCGTTTTGGTTTATTCGGTAACCACATGTTGTTACAAATATTTATTTGTGAGAGCACATATATATATATATTTGAATAATCTACTTAAATGCATGCATGGTTCAGTAATATATGTGAATGAATGCGTACCATCATTATAACACGTATTAACGTAACAAGATCCGAATCAAAATCAGTTAAACTTGATCACAACTCACAACATCTCTTAGCTCAAAAGAGACGTAACTGTGCAGGATCTCGATCGATATCGCTATACTGTCGTCTTATCCTATTTGTTTTCTTTCCTTTTCCCATGTGACGCTAAATGTTCGATTGAAAACACATAACAAAAAGAAAAACTTTAGGATTTTTTTTTTTTTAAATTAAAGACTCTCGAACTGAAAACATTGAAGTGACCCACAAATATGATACAGTAAAATATTAATAAATTAATATTCTTTAAATTAATAAATTATTTCGGTCCCAAGTTGGTTGAGTGTAGAAATAACGGAATTCGATAAAATAATAAAAATAATAACATTTGGAAATCTTATGTAAACATATGGTCCCATTAGTATTATAAATTAATAATGATATAAACAAAAATATATATATATATATATATATAAGAAAGATTAGTGAAATTTGATTCTAGTTATAGTGTTATTTTTCTATTCTTGAATTTGCATTCTTGTTGGAGCTCATATATATAACTTTTTTTCAAAAAAATCTGTGCTATTACATATGAGGACAACGAAGATCATATATAAAGAGTAATAATCTCTATTATACCACCAACCACAATCTAGGGATGTGATTAAGCAAGGTCTCAACTTCAAACAAAAAAAGAAGTGATTTGTAAAACTTGAGATAAATCTAAGAAATTGGAATGAGCTACGACAGTGACTACTATATCAGAGATTCTCCAAAAAAAAAAACAAAAAATAAGATTCTTTAGATTTCAGTGAGCAAATTAATCATTCCAAAATATAGAAAAAGAAGAAGATGAAAATAGAGTATGCTCAACGAGAAATCCATAACCTAATCAATCATAAGATCTGAATCGAATGTGTAAAGCTTTTTTTTTTAAATAGAAATACCGAGAGGCGTAGAACGAAGATGAGTGATAGAGAGAGACACTTTAGCGTCTCCTCGACGGATACAGAGGCGGAGGGGTAACTCTAGCGGAAGACGAGACTAAAGATCGTAATTGTTAAAATTTAATCCTATTATCATGTAGCATATTACAAAAATGTCATTACATTTTAATTAAATAACTAACAAAATAAAATCTTATATTGGTTTATAAAATAGGAAGAAAAAATTTCGAAATTATTTAATAAAATTAGTTAACAGATTCTATTTATTGTTTCAGAAATCTTAAGAAACAATAACAAACTATTTAAAACAATTATAAAACTTAATTTTATTTATAAAACTAAGATTAAATATTTACATATCTAAACAGTTTAACAATGACAAATATATTTTAAAACTAAGATACAATATTGCTTATATTTTAAAAATATATCTACATACTTATTTAAGTAATGTTCTTAGAACTGTAGTCAGCTTTGATGTGGCATATTACAAAACCATTGTATTTTAGTTAATCTAATAACTAACAAAAAAAAAATTCAACTTTTTTCAAAATAATAAAACAATATTTTAAAAATTATTTAATGAAATTATTTAATACATTCTATTGCTTCAGAAATTTTACGAAACAATAACAAAATATTTAATTTTTTTTGATACGCGATATTAACTATATAAACAATACTAAGTGTATAATGTTGACAATATACATATACATAATCTAATTATAATTTTCATATATAAAGTTAATATATACTAACATATTATACCAATAACTAGAATCGGACCCACGCTACAGCGCGGAGGAATATTTATGGATATACAGATAATAAATTAAAATATATTATAATTCTATTTTACTATAACATGGTCCATCATTGTGATTAATATACGTATTAGTGTAATGAATTTATATAAAATAGTAGAAAAGCGAACAAATGTTTATATAATGAATTTTGATACAATGAAAGAAAAAATGTGAAAATTTTAACAACTTATGAAAAAACTTGCGGATGTATGTGCTCCATAACGGATTGGATCAAATATTTATTTTCATTTTATGCTAATTCAATTGATAAGGGAGAGTCATATTTTGTAACAAGTCTGGATAAAATAAAAGATGATAAAACAATTACTAAATGGTATTATAATCAGTATTAACAGATTAAAATATTTAAAATTTTAATATTGCCATTAGTTTGGGAAAAATAAGAAAAGGTTCTGCTAGAATTGAGGGTGTAAATATATTAATTTAAGAAATGATTTGTGAGATATATCAAAATTTTAATGTAAATATATTAATCTAAAATATTATTTGTGAAAAGAAATACATTTATCACTTGATTGTAGGACAGCTAGTTTGGATACAAAATTGGTTGGATAAAATTACATTCCAATTAGCATTAGGATTTATATGTTCAAAAAATATCTTTAATATTTTGAATTGATGTATCCAACAAATATAAAATTAGTAATAATTGTGATCTTTATGGTCTCTAAAAAAATTAGATATTTTACAATAATTTCTCATATAGATTTTTTTATCGGTTTTAGTGTCTCTCTTAGAGAGCAATTAGTAATAATTGTGATCTTTATGGTAAGATTTTTACGGGGTTTCAACATACTAAAAATAAGAAATATAAGTTACTTTTTCTTCATCCCCTAAAGAAAACAAAGAAAAAGAGAGCATGTTAGCATACAAAAAAAAATCACTTTTACACATTAAAATATGTTGAAACCCCATAAGAATCGTACCATAAGAAGCATTTGGCCTCAATAGAAGTAAGATACGATTTTATGCCAAAAATGATTGAAAAAAGTCAAAAACATTCCACAAGGAAGAGCAACCTACAACAACAAAAACAACAACATTATATGCAAATCCTAAAGAGAAATAGACTCAGCATTTAGTAACAAAATTTTAACATGAAAAGAAATAGAGGTGACATGGAAAAGGCTTATACCAAATTTGAAGCAGCCCATCCGAGAGTAACGGAGAAGATAGTCATGACCTAAGAATAAGCAAGACATAAGCTTTCAAATCTAGTAGAAATTCATAGAAACATATAGTAAAAAATTCAATAAAATCAATATTAAAAAGGACTATGAATAACTTACAATCCAAGCCGATATACAACATGCCATAGCGAGTGACATCGTAAAACTTTTGAATTCATCATTTATAGGAAAAAGGGGAAATGAAATAGACAACAAAGAAATAGTGGAAGGGATAATGATACCTTGAAGACTAACATTGTATTTACAGCAAGATGATTAGCATCAACAATTAGGGTAGTTTGTAGGGTATATTCTAAGAATATATTGCATGATTAATTCGGTAATATAATGTTCACTATTTAAATGTTTTGTTCACAATTATTTAAGGATGGAGTTTTAATTGATTTACGATTTGGAAATTTAATAAATTTCATTCAAATAACTAATTACATTCAAATATTTTTAAAAGATTTTCAAAAAATTGAGATCTTTGCGGTTTGGGAAATCAATTATTGATATATTAAATATGATAATTTTGTTAAAGTTTATCGTAGGATTTATATTGATTGATTTAGATTTTATTGTTAAGACTTATAAAATATCCATTTTAATTATTTTAATAGTTTCCTAAATTACAGGATCGATCAATATTCTATAGAAATTGATATCTCCTAAATTAAATGATATTCCTATAATCTAGTTTGACGTGAGATTGAATCCTATAACTTTAAATACCGTAATTGTCGGCCTACAGGTATGGCAATGAAATAAAGATGAACACCGTAATTATTCAAAAAATTTATAAAATCTCGAGAATGGGTTAAAAACCAAACCCATTAAGAATCCGACTGCAAAATATCCAATTGCTAGATTTCGGGTAATTTCAAAATTTAAAGCCGACCCGATAAACGATGAAGTACTAATTTACCCTTAATGACTTTGAATTCTAAATTAAATCTTAGGGGCATTATCGGTATATGTAGAAGTTGTACTTCTTTTTTACTAATATAAGGATTGCAATTTGTAAATTTGGTATATTAAGATTTTTAAACACTATCACTTCAATTTGTAATACTAGATCACATGTCAATACATGTTGTGTTGGGTTTTTTTGTAGACTTTATCGAACGTATAATAAATGAATTTGATATCGCACCCAAACCAAAATAGTGGTACCCGACTACGGATCAAAATCGAAGTATGAATTTAAATGAATTAAATATATAGTATCTATACTATTAAATCAGGAGTACAAAAGCAAAAAACAGAAAAAAAAATAAAAAAATTCCATTCAATGCCCCCACGACAAAAGAAAAGGAAGACAAATGAAAAAAAAAATCGAAAGGCAAAGAAGTAATCAAAAGGAGACAAAACATGCGGACCCTATGTGTTTGGAGTTAGTTTGTTCGGATCTTAGATATGTTACATGAGTTTCCAAACACTTTCTTCTTTCCAAACCTGTAAGTAAAATCAAATCCAAACAGCATCATATTCAATACCATCATATCATTTTTGTTGGTAATTTAAACTGCAAAAAAATCAGCGATTACAAACTGTTTTAGACAACTTACTATTCGTAAATCGTAATAAACGGCAACATATTAAATAATTACCATTTCTGGTCGTAGAAATCGATTTCTAAAACTTACCATTAACAATATCAATCATAACAAACAAAATCGGAAACTGTTTTTAACGATCCCTGATCATCCTCTCCCATATCAGATCAAACCGAAAATAAAATCAAAACATTAACTGAAAATCTTTAATTGATTGCATAGAATATTTTTCAATTTTCAGAATCGCAACAACTCATAGCTTAAACTACTATAAAAACCATAGTAGACGACATAAACAACCAAACACATCAAACCTAAAATAATAGATCAGAAATTCACCTTAGATGGCCGCCAATGATGGTTTCACTCATATATCCGATCTTAAACCTTTAAAACAACATGGAAGATAAGAGTCAATATTGTGCACCACATAGACAAGAGAGACAATAGAGATGCTACAGGCTGATATGTTGTTTCTTAACGTTTTATTAGGGGTGTCAAAATGGGTAACCCGACCCGACCCGACCCATACTCACATGGGTTAGAGACTTTTGTGGGCGGGTTCAACCCGACCCATTTATTATAATGGGTTGAATTTATATACCAAACCCAATTATATAAAACCCAATGGCTAAATGGGTTATATGGGTTGCCCATATAAAAATAAAATAAATAAAATAATTGATATTAAATCCATAATATATTTATATAAAATAGAATTAAAAAACCAACCAAAGTTTTCAAACTTAAAAAATTAATTTCTAGATATTATAGAAAAATTTCACATTCATTTTAGATCATTGACATATATATTATTGTTTACTTTTTTGTTTTTAGCAAAGTAGAAAAACTTAATATTTATTTTAGATATTTTATATAAATTAGTTATAAAAGAAAATATTTTACATATTAATATATATCTATATTATTGATACTAGGATTTTTATGTCTCCTAGTAGGTTCAATTAACCTTATGCGTTGTAATACTTAAGGTGTCAATCCAGTTGGGAAAGTTTACTATCACTCAAGATGCAATCAAGAAGTCACAAGTCAAGCCAATTCAAGAAGAGTATTTGTCTAACAATCCTAGAATGGTCAAAATGCAAAACGAAAATGAGTTACAGAACTAGAAACAAGAATGCATGACAAAAAGCGAAAATGAATAAAAACGTAAACGAGTCTAAGCATGAACTAAAAAGCAAGAAACGAAACAGTTCCAGGAATGTAATAAAAATCAGAAAGAAAGAAGTCCTAAGGATGGGAGTAATTGATGTCGGTGGAGTATCCTAGTCTACAGAGTGTTTAACATGCCACAAGCAATCTATCCCGAAACAATGAACATCACTTCTTAGCTAATCCAATCTCTTGACAAAAGCTACTCAGACTCAACCACTTCCATACCTAGCTCTCGCTAGAGAAACGTGGTCGAGCAGGCATGACAAACAAGTTCATTCACGTCAACAAACATCCTAGACAACTAATCTCTTAGGCTAGGAACGTAAGTCTCTGGCACTAGTTGGTCAGACATTTCATCAAACACCTTTTGGGTGTGGAGATGTCTTGGACCTAGTTCCAATTGATCAGAGAGAAACTAGCAATTCTAACTTTAGTCCAGAAGGGAATCTTACAAATCAAGCTTAAACACCCTACATCCTAAGATCCTCCACCTAGTCTATCCCATCCTCAAGAACTACCGCACTACTCAGATTCGAAAATCATAGTCAAGGATGCAAACATAGAAAACATTGAAACAAGCATTCTTAGATAGGTAAAAGTGTGAAGAACAACTTTGTAGAAGGAATCAAATCAAAATACTGAATAAGTTCAAAGATCTCAGGATACAAAGTCAGTACGTTTTTGGTGGCTCGCGAAACCTTACAAAAGAAAACGAGATAAAAACTAAGATGTCCAAAACAAGACTTAACAAAATGTATTTATAGTAAAAACATGTAAATCCCTAAAACTTAAAACGACAAGGTGAAGCGTCGGTTTGGGAATCTCCTGAAGCGCGTAAGACAGAACGTCTTCCTGACATGTGCGGTCCAGTCACGTGTCGTCTCTCCCTAGAGTGAGGTCGAGTGGAGTGAGTAGGAGTGGCTCCAGTGGTGTGAGTGAAAATGGCTCGAGCATGGTCTGTGAAAGTGGCATGAGCTGGGTGTATACGCATCCACTAAAACGATGATAACTCTTGAACCACACCTCCGATTGGCTTGAAATAAACGGCACTGGAAAGATGACTCAATTCTCTACAACTTTGATGAAGACGTCAAAAGCTGAATCCTAGACCGGTGGCTCGAGTGATGGCTCGATTGTGAAAGCTAGGAGGGCTCGGTTGAGGAAGTGAGGAGCGCTTGATTTAGGAAGTGAGGAGGGCTCGGTTTAGGAAGTGCGGAGCATGGCTCGGTTGAGGGAGTGAGGAGCATGGCTCGGTTTAGGAAGTGAGGAGGGCTCGGTTTAGGAAGTGAGGAGCGCTCGATTGTGTAAGTGAGGAGCAGCTCGATTGTGTGCGCTTCCAACGTCACCTAAACACCTGAAAAACTCCGAAATGCGCAATGTATGCAAGAATGATGCAGAAACTTCCTAAACATGCAAAATGTACGAAAGAGGTTCTAAAATGATGCAAAACAACTAGTTGTCCTAGCTAAAGGCATGACAAATACAGGCTAAGGAGATGCAAAATACAGACATATCAACTCCCCCAAACTTATTCTTTGCTTGCCCTCAAGCAAACTATCAAGAACAAAGTATGGAAGAGAGGTGTAAAGATGGGGTCTCAGAACCTAAAACATGCTGAATAGAGTAGTTAGAATCAAGGTCCTTGTTTTTAGTTCTATGATGCATGGTGAAGGAACTTTATTTCAAATCTACACATGCAATCCTATCAATCATCCCCTTTAACATTCATTAACAAAGAACCGTGAATCAAGCTAAACAATGTTATTGAACTCATTTGGCTAGGGTAAAGGTTTGAGACATAGATGGTCTCCTCATCACGTGGTTTTATCAATACAGAACAAGGTTCTCTCACGAAAAGGAGTTGAGCTTAAGAGAAGGCTAAAGGTTGAAACCAACTGATACATACAAGAGCAGTGTCCTGTCTACCCAAAGAACACTCCAAACCGAAGTTTGTCCTAACTCTACCCTTCATCAGAAACTTCATCTCAAATTTTCTACACTTAGTCTTAGGAGGAGTTCACTTCTTTTCATTCTAGCGGATTGGGAGATCTTTATTATCACTATGGTTCGTTTTCTTTCCTTCTAGGGACTCTAGACATCTTAAGTATTTTTTTTCTTTTCTTTTCTTTGTCTAATCTTTTTATTTTATGCCCAGAACCAATAACTCTTTTTACTTTGCTCACCCCAAATCCTTTACTAGACTTGTAAACTATGTAAACACATCCCCCTCCTAAAGACTTTCACTTCTTTACTTTTCTGCACAAATCCATACCCAATACCCAAAATTCGAGTTCTCACCTAGTCCTACTAGTCCGGATAACGCGAACTAGAACTACACAGGATCCTACTCTTGTCGGTTAGAACCTAACACTTTCTAACAAGCTCAACTCGGAAAAGGCCTGACACTCAAGAAAACAATTGGCTTGAAAGAACGGTTGGTTAAGGGTGCGGGGAACTGTTCCAAAGATGGGAATCAGCTACTTGGATTGACAAGGGTGGTAAAAATGTGAAAGACAATCCAAGTATGTGTATGGTATCCATGAGTTCAACTTCAATGCATCACATGATAATTGCAAGTCAAGATTAGGTTCAGGTAGATAGGGAATGATATCAATTCAAAACATGCTTCAATTTTACATTTTCAAGTTCAATCAATAAGCATCAAAGAACTAATAACAAGGGCCTTGATCCTATCCTATTGAATCCAGCATGCTAACAAGGTTACAATCATCATCAACCCCTATGCTAAATGCAACAACCCTACATGCACAACACTAGACTCAATCCTAAAATGCGAATGCAAACTACATGAAAACTCTGTTTTTGTGGAGATTTTCGTTTTTTTTTTTTTTTTTTTTTTTTTTTTTATGCAATAGATGGATGCAAACTCAAACATGATATGATGCAAAAATTAAAATAAGAATCACAGAACACAACATCAGATACATCATCTCAAACCCTCCCCCAAACTTAAATTACACAGTCTCCTGTGTAAGAAAAATTTGGAGGAGGATTTAAGAATCACAACAGAAACAATGCAGGAATGAAATGGTATGTACAAAGGGAGGGTCGGAGTACCTCAGTAGTAGAAAAGGAGTCGGTGCTCGCCCAAGGAGGAGCGTTATATTGACTTTGTCCTTCACCTTGTTCTGGATCCGCAGGGGTGTCCTCAGTGGTTTGGTCGACGTGCTGCTCAACCGCTTGCGTGTTCTGATACATGTTCGGCTGCTCTTCACACTGCATGTCGTCGACTCTGGACTCGCCATGATCTGATACTAGCACAACCACCTCTGCAGGCTGATAATCCCCTTGATGTTTGATCTGCTGCTCAACTCCGTGCATGCCCAGATGTGGGCTCGAGCGGGTGTCGTGAGTGGCTCGAGAGAGGAAGTCGGAATGTGGCTTGATTGAGGCTGTTGGGAATGTCGGCTCAATTTTTCGGTTCGGAACAGCGAGAACAGCAGCTCGAGTGAGGCAGTCGGGAAGGTCGAGTCGCGAGCGTGATGTGCCGGTGTCGGTCGAGTCGAGTTTTGTAGACCCCTCTAGAATGTCTTGTCTAACCATATACTCTTTAGCATTCTGCCCAGGTTCAAGAAGAAAAGATCTTCTCTTCTTCATTATCCCCAACCTCTGTCTTGCTTTTCTTGGAGAAGAGATTTTAACTTTATCTTGGAGCTGCATGATTTTCCCTCTCATCTCCTCCAACGTGGCTGTTAACTCCGCCACTGTATCCCTTAAAATCTTGGTTGTTTGGGGTTCAGATAAACTGTCAAGCGCGGGAGGACTTGTCTCTTGCGGTTGGTGATTAGGAAGTATGTCTCGACGCGTAGGGAGGGTAACGACTGCACTCGAGTTGGAGAATGTTCGAGTGACACTTTGAGTTTTCTCTTTGGTTACCAAAACCTCTGCTTCTGCCTCATTCACATCCTCAAAGATGCCAAACCCAGATTTATGATCTTTCTCTTCAATCACGAAGGTCTGTCCATCAATAGTTGGTTTCTTCTTAGAATCCTTGATATCAAACTTCATCTTGAAGTTGTTACCCAGATTGAGATCAATCATCCCCTTCTTTACATCAATGACTGCTCCAGCTGTAGCTAAGAAAGGCCTTCCCAGGATTAGTGGATCTTTAGGCTCTTCATCCATTTCCAGCACCACAAAGTCAGTAGGAATCTCAGCTTGTCCAATTTTGATGGGCAGGTTCTCTAATAGACCATGAGGCAATCTAGTAGTCCTATCAGCCAATATTAAGCGGAGGTTGCATGACTTGTATTCGTTGAATCCTAGCCTCTGAGCTACAGAGAGTGGCATGAGGCTTACTGAAGCACCAAGGTCACATAGGCACTTTTTGAAGGTCAATGGACCTAGAGAACAAGGCAAGGTGAAAGAACCAGGGTCCTCTAGCTTCTTTGGGATAATCATCTTCTGAATGACAGCCTTGCATTCATGAATAACCCCACCTATGTCATGTACTACCCTCTCATCTTCTAGAGCCTTAGCTTGAGCTCCTTTAGCTATCTCCTCCTTCTCTTTGGTCTTTTGGTTACCAAGTCAGTTAAAAACTTTTGATATTGAGGCACAAGTGCAAATGCATCAAGCAAAGGCATCCTAAGTTCAATCTCCTTGACTTGTTTTCGAACAGAGCTTTATACTTCTCAGTAAGCTGCTTCTTAAACCTCACTGGAAATGGTAGAGGTGGCTTGTATGGTGGAGGAATGAATCTCACAGGTTTATCCTTGGGAGCAGCGGGTTCTTTAGTAGCTTCAGGATCAGATTGCTTGGCTGACTTAATTGGATCCTTGAGCACCTCGACGGGATCCTTTATCTGAACTACATCTTGAAGAAAATCCTCCCCATCTAAACTCTCATTGTCCTCAGTGAGCCGTACATCTACAGCTTGGGTGGTGATGGCATGGATAGTAGCATAGTCTTTGGGATTTTGAACTGCTTTTCCAGGTAGTTGGCCAAGTGTTGGGGTAGAAGTAGAAACAGTCTTGCCTTCCATGAACTTCATCTTGGAGTTAAGAGCTTCAAACTTGACATTAAGATCATTGTATGAACACTCCATTCGCTGACTGAGTTCAGCAAACTTCTTAGCAGTATCCAGAGATCCGCTAGCTTGACCCTGAAGAAGTTGTTGCATCATTTGCTTTATTTCTTGATCTGGGGCTGGAGTAGGCTGTACTGATTGAGGGCGGAATCCTGGTGGTGGTCCTGAGGGAGCTTGGTATCCTTGCTGGAACTGTTGTTTAGGGACGAATCCCTGATTGTAATGCACAAAAGGTTTTTGTTGACCTTGTTGTTGCTGCTGAGGAGGGTACACCTGATCCTGTGGATTTGCAACGTTGGTGCTCCGGTAAGACAAATTGGGGTTCGTCTGATAGGGGTTGTAACCCTTGTTGTATCCACCGTGATTGTGAACATAGCTGATCTCTTCACTCCGCTCACCCTCCCCATCTGGAACTTGGAAAGGGTCGTCCTCAGAGACAAAGTGGACGCTCCTCTGCTGACTCAGCAAGATACGGTCAAGCTTTTCATTGACATTCTTGAGGTCCTTCTTGTACTTCTCTTCAGACCCAGCGTCGCCGCGAAATGTGCGGTCATAATCCTCATTGTAGTTGCCGTCGGACTGAGCGAGATTCTCAACCAGTTGCCATCCTTCCTCAACCTCTTTGTTCAAGAAATTACCGTTGGAAGCAGTGTCAAGCAGCATACGTATCTTTGGTAGTACACCACGGTAGAGAGTGCTCAGCAGTGACTCGTTGCTGAAACCATGGTGTGGACACTGGCTGTGGTAACCCTTAAAACGCTCCCATGCTTCACAGAATGATTCTGAGCTCTTCTGAGTGAAGCTGGAAATCTCATTCCTGAGACGTGCTGTTCTGGTTTGAGAAAAACTTGGCCAAGAATGCTTTCTTGCAACCATCCCAGGTGGTGATTGATTCCTTGGGAAGGTTTTTCTCCCATTGATGAGCCTTGTCTCCCAAGGAGAATGGGAAGAGGCGCAACTTGTAACCGTCCTCACTCACGCCGTTGATCTTGGTGAGACTGCAAAGACGGTCGAACTCGTCCAAGTGGTCGAGTGGATCCTCCATAGGCAACCCGTGAAACTTGTTTCCTTGGATCATGGTGATCAGACCACTTTTGATCTCGAAGTTGTTGTTCTGCACGGCGGGAGGGACGATTCCAGCACGTTGAGTATGAGTGTTCGGGCATCCCCAGCACCAATGTTTCGCGGTCCTGATGTGGTTCATGCTGTTGTTCCATAGTGACGTGTGCGGGCTGATCAATGGGTTGACGAGCTTGTCGTGGGCGTTGCAACCGGTTGATGTCGTCGATCACAGGAAGGAGATTCTGATGTCCTCTTGATCTGGTGTGCATGCAAGGTTGCAATCAACAGGAACCTGAGATGCAAAACAAACAAGCAGAAAACCAAATCAAGTCAGTACTCGGAATGATAAGTGTAACAGAACTTAATCTTGCAAAACTTGAAATCCTAAATGTAACAAAACGATTCCCAAATGGCAACGGCGCCAAATTGATACTAGGATTTTTATGTCTCCTAGTAGGTTCAATTAACCTTATGCGTTGTAATACTTAAGGTGTCAATCCAGTTGGGAAAGTTTACTATCACTCAAGATGCAATCAAGAAGTCACAAGTCAAGCCAATTCAAGAAGAGTATTTGTCTAACAATCCTAGAATGGTCAAAATGCAAAACGAAAATGAGTTACAGAACTAGAAACAAGAATGCATGACAAAAAGCGAAAATGAATAAAAACGTAAACGAGTCTAAGCATGAACTAAAAAGCAAGAAACGAAACAGTTCCAGGAATGTAATAAAAATCAGAAAGAAAGAAGTCCTAAGGATGGGAGTAATTGATGTCGGTGGAGTATCCTAGTCTACAGAGTGTTTAACATGCCACAAGCAATCTATCCCGAAACAATGAACATCACTTCTTAGCTAATCCAATCTCTTGACAAAAGCTACTCAGACTCAACCACTTCCATACCTAGCTCTCGCTAGAGAAACGTGGTCGAGCAGGCATGACAAACAAGTTCATTCACGTCAACAAACATCCTAGACAACTAATCTCTTAGGCTAGGAACGTAAGTCTCTGGCACTAGTTGGTCAGACATTTCATCAAACACCTTTTGGGTGTGGAGATGTCTTGGACCTAGTTCCAATTGATCAGAGAGAAACTAGCAATTCTAACTTTAGTCCAGAAGGGAATCTTACAAATCAAGCTTAAACACCCTACATCCTAAGATCCTCCACCTAGTCTATCCCATCCTCAAGAACTACCGCACTACTCAGATCCGAAAATCATAGTCAAGGATGCAAACATAGAAAACATTGAAACAAGCATTCTTAGATAGGTAAAAGTGTGAAGAACAACTTTGTAGAAGGAATCAAATCAAAATACTGAATAAGTTCAAAGATCTCAGGATACAAAGTCAGAGTACGTTTTTGGTGGCTCGCGAAACCTTACAAAAGAAAACGAGATAAAAACTAAGATGTCCAAAACAAGACTTAACAAAATGTATTTATAGTAAAAAAACATGTAAATCCCTAAAACTTAAAACGACAAGGTGAAGCGTCGGTTTGGGAATCTCCTGAAGCGCGTAAGACAGAACGTCTTCCTGACATGTGCGGTCCAGTCACGTGTCGTCTCTCCCTAGAGTGAGGTCGAGTGGAGTGAGTAGGAGTGGCTCCAGTGGTGTGAGTGAAAATGGCTCGAGCATGGTCTGTGAAAGTGGCATGAGCTGGGTGTATACGCATCCACTAAAACGATGATAACTCTTGAACCACACCTCCGATTGGCTTGAAATAAACGGCACTGGAAAGATGACTCAATTCTCTACAACTTTGATGAAGACGTCAAAAGCTGAATCCCTAGACCGGTGGCTCGAGTGATGGCTCGATTGTGAAAGCGAGGAGGCTCGGTTGAGGAAGTGAGGAGCGCTTGATTTAGGAAGTGAGGAGGGCTCGGTTTAGGAAGTGCGGAGCATGGCTCGGTTGAGGGTGAGGAGCATGGCTCGGTTTAGGAAGTGAGGAGGGCTCGGTTTAGGAAGTGAGGAGCGCTCGATTGTGTAAGTGAGGAGCAGCTCGATTGTGTGCGCTTCCAACGTCACCTAAACACCTGAAAAACTCCGAAATGCGCAATGTATGCAAGAATGATGCAGAAACTTCCTAAACATGCAAAATGTACGAAAGAGGTTCTAAAATGATGCAAAACAACTAGTTGTCCTAGCTAAAGGCATGACAAATACAGGCTAAGGAGATGCAAAATACAGACATATCAATTATATTATATGCATATATATATATATATATTATTTTTGTTTTTTCCATCAACCCATTGGTAACCCATAACCCTAATGGGTTTACCCCGACAAACCCACAAACCCATTGGACGAACCCATCAAAACCCATTTATTTATATGGGTATAAAAACTTAACCCATACCCGTTAAAATAATAGATAAACAGGGTAAACCCATGGGTTTCTACCCATTTTGACAACCCTACGTTTTATGTAGAAAATACTAATATCATGCCAAGGTGATCCTCACTCTTACTAATTTCCTATTGTTACTGCTATAATTGATTCAGCTTTTTAACCTTTAAAGAGCTTTTACAAAATTCATCTAAGCCTTTTCTTTTTTGTATGTTGTAGACATGGAGAAGAGTTCCTGGAAAACCTTTTGTTCTTAAGAAAGCGATAATTGGTTGTAAATTATCATGTATACTTATGTAACTTAAGTGTCTACTGTAATACCTCTAAACAAACATTCAAGATAGGCCCTGTTCGTTTTTGAGTCGCTAAAATAGCGACTGCGACAGATTTTAAAATATTTTCTTTTTGTAATTACGAGTTTTGTAAAGGGTCTAATTATAAATTCAGTAAATACCCAATTGATTAGGTTAGAGAAGAAGACGAAGGGTTCTGCAATTTTCATGTCTGAAGCTTCCTTTGTCTGATTTCAACAATGGTGATTTGATTATAGAAAAAGTAGCGACAGTCGCTGGTTCAAATTATGGCTTGAGTCTTATCGCTGGAAAAACCAGCGATTCCAAATTGTTGAAATTCTAGTGGCAGCGATCAAAATTTAAGGAGAATTAAAGGAGAGATGAAGAGAGAGAAAGGAAAAACAAAGGTAATTTTATGATCGCTGTCGCTACTGTAGCTACACATAAACGAACAGGGCCATAATCAAATAATAGAATTTACCTTTGTTGAAGATAGCTCTCAAAAACGGTTGCTTCTGTAATAGATATGCCTCGATCATATACACTCTTAAGCTGATGTCTCTCTCTTTTCACATGGCTGAGAAAGATTATAATGGTTCCAACATTTTCTTTTTTTTTTACAATAAGACACGACATCAAAACGTGAAGCAAACAATTATCATCAATATATATATGTGTACTCATTTTTTACCTTCAGTTATAGTCTAAAAATTACAATCTATACAAGTTATTAAGAGAAATAATCAAAAAGCTCCACTTCAATTATCAAAAAGTGAATGATAATTGACAGCTAGAAAATGTAAGACGGAACAAGATTTGGAAACTATGAACGTATTAGAAAGAGTATTACAAAAACACCCAAATCTTTTATTATTAATCAATAAAAACAGGTGTTACTTTATGGACTTTCTCTCCCAGGCACACTTCCCCAGGAGAATAAAAGAGGAATGTCTAACTCTTTTATCCGGATCTCACCTAACGCTTGACCACAAAAGAGGTAATATCCAGCGGTTAAAAGCAGTATGGCCTTCTCCGGCGATGTGCTTTGAGCTGTTCCGGCCACTCCCTCCCCCCGAAACGACCTCCCTAGCACTGTAAGTCTCTCTCTCCAACCTTGTGAACCCTTATAACCCTGTCTAAACCTTTGAAAACCCTTCCAAACTTCAAAACCCCTTTGTTTTACTACTGCTACCCTGCTTCCCTCGGTATCTTCATCTTGTTTGGAAAATGTCAACCCGAACCCGAATTCCCTACCACAAAAAAGGCAAAGGCCTGGAAAACGAGTTCTCCCCTCCACCCTGTAAACGCATACGTGCCCCTGAACTGGATACTAAGGAGCTAGAAGAAGCAAACTCCCTAACCCTCATTGGCCGTCTAACGAATCCTGCAGCACAACGACTGTGGTCCCTCTTTCCCTTCCTTGCTAACAGATGGAACCTAAAAGGAAAAGCCATGGGAGCGGACCTGGGAAAAGGTGTCTTTCAGTTTACTTTTAACTTTGAGGAAGATCTACAGAAAGTATTGGAGAACAGACCTTACCATTATGACCAATGGATGGTTATAATCCAGAGATGAGAACCAGTAATCTCAGAAGATTTCCCTTCCATGATCCCCTTCTGGATTGATGTACAAGGCCTCCCAAAGCACTACTGGCATCAGGAGATGTTAAAAACCATTGCGGAAGAGATAGGCGAATTCATAGACCTGGAACTAACAACATCCACTCCAAAGATAAAAGTCTTAATCAACGGATTACAGCCCTTAACTAAAAAGACTGTGGTAGAGTTCTCAGGTGGAGGAGAAGCCTTGATTCACCTGGAGTACAAGGGGCTAAAGAAACACTGTACTTACTGCCTTCGACTCACTCATGAGGAAAAGGAATTCCCAGGATTGAAGAGGGACCTACCTAAAAGAACATCCCTCGGTTGCCAAACCCACCTCTGCTTCGATCCAGCCACCAAAAGCAAACTACTACTTACCAAAGGACAACAGGGGCTCCCACTCCATCAAACTCCCAGCACCACAGTGTTTCCTCACGCCATCACCACCCTGCGCAAAGTAGGTAATCCTTCCGAGACTCCTCCAAAGAAAGATATTCGGACCAAAGAAACCACATAAGAGAAAGGTATGACCATCGTACCTATGAGCAAAGGAATGGGTACCAAAACCTCAGAGTCTCAGGATCCGGAAGGACCAACTCCTTTGGGAACCGCTCCTTTAACTCTCCACGATCTCCCAATCGCAGACCCCTACACCAAAGCGGAAAAGACTCTCAAAACCAGGTTCCACAGAGTAACTACCAGTGGCGATAAAAGGCTCAACGTACCCTGACTTGGGAGGAAACGTCTGAAACCTCTAGACCACGAAGACCACCGCTACAAAGGGTATCGCATACTGATCAACCCTCCCTAGTCCCGGAAAGAACTAGAACACCACCTACCACGGAGGACATTATGGCAGAACTCAGAGAAGTGATGGTACAATATGTTACCTGTGCGGACCCCACTGAAAGTTTGGCGCGAAAACAGAGGGTGATTCAAGGCGAAAGCCGAGGTCTGATGGCAGACACTGCTGCACAAATCATAGCGTCACAAAACCTGGTCAACCCGATGCAACATGAAACCACACCGCTAGAACAGTTGGAACCTGCAATTTCAAACTTAGTGCAAGAGCATACTAAGACTAGTCTGCCACAAGCTGAATCTACCCGAAACTCACCTCCTAGCAAGAAAAGAAGAGGCAAACCACCAACTCTAAAACCTTCTGAGAGAACTTTCAGATGAAGCCCCATGAGACTCATAGGAGCAAAATCTAGCAAAAGGAATAAGGCTAATATTCAGCTCTCACCAAAAGTCAGAGCCCCAAATGGCAGATCCTCCTCGAATGTCAGAGTCTCCCCTAAGGGGACAACTCACCCTAAACAAGCTGGCTCAAAAAGAGCTCACCCGACCCCTATCAACAGGACCCAGCTTGAGAAAGGGGAACCGTCTACGGCAGCCCAACCCCCTTCAGTCAAGATTATCCCTACTATCGTTAGGAAGAAAGTGGATTTTCACAATCTACCCCCTCCTCTTCCTTAAAGATCATCAGCTGGAACTGTTGTGGTATTGGGAACCCCATGACAGTCCGGCGTTTAAAGGAGATCCACAAAGCGGTGGCTCCATCAATATTGTTCCTTATGGAAACCAAAAACTCTGATGACGTGGTTAAACTAGCGGTCCAAGATCTTGGTTTTCATGGTTTGAAACTAATATCTCCATTATCCCCGGGGGTAGGAGGCTTAGCGCTCCTATGGAACCCTGAAGTTGACTTGCAGATAATCTCTGAAAGCCCAAACTTCATTGATACCCTGATAAAGGCGGAAGGACGCTCTTTTTTTGCCACATTTGTATATGGAGAACCTGACAAGACCAAAAGAAAAGAGGTTTGGGATCAAATCTCGTGCTTTGGCAAAAACAGAAATGAACCCTTGTATCTGACTGGAGATTTTAATGAGATTATTGACTCATCTGAAAAAACGGGTGGACCTCCTCGACCCGAAGGCTCTTTCATCGACTTCAAGACCTTTATGTCTGAGTGTGACCTCTACGACCTAAGCCATTCTGGAAATTTCTTGTCATGGAGAGGGAAAAGACATGAGCAATTAGTTTTCTGCAGATTAGATAGGGCCATGGCAAACACTGAATGGGCTCTATCTTACCCTTCGGGAAGATGCGACTACCTACCTTTTGAAGCCTCGGACCACCAACCTCTAGTTACGTATTTTGACTTGGAAAAGAAAAAGAGGAAAGGCATCTTCAGATACGACATAAGGCTCAGGAAAAACCCGGAGGTTACACAGCTGATTTTCAAGAGCTGGAACCCTACAGTCTATGAAAAAGTGGAAGTTAAATTAGATAGATGTAGGGACGCCATTATCAACTGGAGCAGAGAAAAACAACTAAATAGCCAACTCAGGATCAATGATCTAAAAGGAAAACTGGACAAAGCCATGTCCTTACCAGATACTGCAGAAGAGGTTATTACCTCGATCTCTGAGGAACTACAAAAGGCGTACAAATACGAAGAGGAATTCTGGAAGCAAAGGAGCCGGCAACTCTTGCTCTCCCTCGGTGACCAAAACACGGGCTTCTTCCACGCGATCACCAAAGGTAGAGCTACTGTCAATAAGTTTGCTGTTATGGAGGATGACCAGGGAACTGCTTCTTACGAGGAGAAGGATATTCTTAAAGTGATCACGGACTATTACCAACAGCTCTTCACTACAAAACCAGAAGAGATTGAGGCAACAGTGAATGAGGCTATCAATCCATGCATCTCAGAGCAAATGAACACAAAGTTGATCGAATTACCTTCAGATGCAGAAATCCGAAATGCTTGTTTCTCCATCCACCCGGACAAAGCACCAGGCCCGGATGGTTTCTCTGCTTGCTTCTTCCTATCAAATTGGAAAACAGTAGGTAAACAAATCACCTCTGAGATCCAAAGCTTCTTCTCCTCAGGAAGACTACCTACCAACATCAATATCACTCACGTTCGACTCATCGCAAAGATCTCCAGCCCTAAATATATGAAGGATTTTCGTCCCATAGCACTATGCTCTGTATATTACAAGATAATATCAAAGATCCTTACCAACAGATTGAAGCCTGTCCTTCCAAGCCTCATATCCGAAAACCAATCTGCTTTTGTGCCTCAACGAGCTATTGCGGACAACGTTCTTATCACTCATGAAGCCCTCCACTACCTGCACACATCAAAGGCAAAAAAGAACTGTTACATGGCAATTAAAACTGATATGAGTAAAGCATATGATAGAGTTGAGTGGGACTTCATCGAAGCAGTAATGAGGAAAATGGGTTTTCACCAAACCTGGATACAATGGATCATGCAGTGCATCAAGTCAGTGTCCTATGATTACCTCCTGAATGGTACAGTTCAAGGCAGGGTCTTCCCCCAACGGGGCATTCAACAAGGCGACCCACTCTCCCCTTTCATCTTCATTCTCTGCAGCGAAGTGCTTTCTGGACTCTGTAAGAGAGCAATGTCAGATGAAAAGCTCATAGGCATTAAACTGGGTAAAAAGAGTTTGCGGTTAAATCACTTACTGTTTGCCAATGACACCATGTTTTTCTGCAAGGTGAACCACACATAATGCACAGAACTCTTAAAAGTGCTCCAGAAGTATGAACAAGCTTCAGGCCAAATGATAAACCCCCAGAAGTCCACCATTACCTTCTCTGCAAAAGCATCACAAACACTTAAAGCACAGGCTCCAACCCTCTTGGGAATAACAAAAGAAGAAGGCCTAGGGAAATACCTGGGATTACCAGAACTTTTTGGGCGTAAAAAAAAGGATCTGTTCACAATTATTGTAGACAGGATCCGACAAAAGGCAAAAAGCTGGTCGCCAAGATTTCTCTCCACTGCGGGAAAGATGATCCTCCTGAAGTCTGTCTTAGCTGCGATCCCCACCTACACGATGTCATGCTTTAAGCTCCCCGGTTCACTCTGCAAACGGATAAAGTCAGTTTTGACAAGATTCTGGTGGGACTCCTCCCCAGAGAAGAAGAAAATGTGTTGGGTTTTTTGGAAAGAACTTACAAAAGCAAAAGGGGTAGGTGGTCTTGGCTTCCGTGACATACAAAGCTTCAATGATGCTCTCCTAGCAAAACTAAGCTGGAGAATCCTTACTTCCCCGAATTGTCTTCTAGCAAAAATCCTTCTAGGAAGATATTGTCACTCCACACCATTCCTTGACAGTGTCCCACCTACAACTTCATCCCATGGTTGGAGGGGGATTTGTATTGGGAAAGATTTATTAAAACAATAGCTTGGGAAGGTCATTGGAAATGGACAGGATACCTTTTTGTGGAGAGAGCCATGGCTCTCACTTGAATATCCTCAAAGTCCTGTAGGTCCACCAACGAGGGAGACTCATAATCTCCAAGTCTCGCATCTCATATCCCGGAAAGTGCTGATTGGGATAAAGAAAAGATTAGCCTCTTATTACCAGAACTGGAGAATGAGATTCTCGACATCAAGCTAAGCAAACAAGGAGCAAAGGATGCTTACGTATGGCTCGCCACAAAAAATGGAATCTATACGGCCAAGTCAGGCTATTATGAAAGTATCAACAGAGTTGACCAGTCCACCCCTTCACCATCCTCTGCACCAAAAGAGTTTGATTGGTCAAAGAACATATGGCATTTGAAGACCGTACCAAAAACAAACTCCTACTCTGGAAAGCAATGAAGGGAGCTTTACCTACAGGCGAAAACCTACGAGCCAGATCAATCAACGCGGAAGCAAAGTGCCCCTTCTGTGGACAGGATGAGACCACTACTCACCTCTTTATTAACTGCTCTTTTGCTTCCCAGGTTTGGAGACTGGCGCCTTTCAAGATCCCACTAGACCTGACAAGGATCCAATTGGTGGCGGATCTCCTTGACAAATCAAAGGAGCTAATCTGCCTACCCCCATGTGGGGTAGGAATGGGCCCTTTAGCCCCCTGGATAATGTGGGCGATCTGGA
Source organism: Camelina hispida (assembly GCA_023657505.1). Taxonomy (NCBI): domain Eukaryota; kingdom Viridiplantae; phylum Streptophyta; class Magnoliopsida; order Brassicales; family Brassicaceae; genus Camelina; species Camelina hispida. The sequence goes on along the minus strand of CP094631.1, from coordinate 11,344,501 downwards.
TCTCCCGGAACAAGCTGATTTTCAATGAGAAAAGAACCTCCCCGCTACAAACCCTAACATCCGCTATAAAACTGGGGCGGGAGTGGTGCGATGCCCAGGAATCTCCTCCAATAGCTCCACCGCCACCAAGACCAAGACGAGATCGAATCCTATCTTCAGAATCAGACACGGTCTTGTGTCATATCGATGCAGCCTGGCAAGGTGAATCCACATCTGCAGGATGTGGCTGGATCTTCAGCAATGAATCCATCCGACAGCACTGCAAGGGATCTATAGCTATCCCCCACATCTGATCTCCACTCCTCGCAGAAGCCTCCGCCTTGCTCCATGCCCTTCAAGATGCCCATGTCTTGGGTCTCCCTAACCTCTCAGTCGCTTCGGATTGCAAACAATTGGTAGAAGCCATCAACTCGGAGAATCCACCTCTGGAACTCCACGGGATAATCTTTGATATCCTATCTCTTTCTTCTTCTTTCGATCGTATCAACTTTTCTTTTGTCTCTCGAGAAATGAAAGACAAATAGCGTGTGCAAGCTACATATCAAAGCGGTAAAGAGAACAGGCCACAAAGATAGAAAAGCTAAAGTGAACTTTGCAAGAAGATTAATCAGAGGCAAGCATGATAGTGGGCTAAACTCTTTAAAAGACGATGCTCCCTTGGGAATGAGGGTGAGACTTGTTTTCATTTGTAGTCGATGGCATAAAACCTTCATGAAAGAAGAACTCACAATTAGGAACACAAAGAAATGCTGGTTTCTTCTTCAACCTTGTTAAATTACTTTATCAAAGTTGTTCAAGATCATGATTACAAAGCATTTGACTGTACCTCTTATTTTATGTAAATGGCTTTGCTCACAACTATATCTACAGAACACAGATGCAAGTTAACAAAAAGCCAACTAAACGCATTAATTTAACAAAGGAATCTCACAATGTGATCACAAGTCATGGTTTAGCTAAGGAGCTTCATCAAGAGCAAAACAGTCTCGAAAACAAGTAACCGTGACAACCTTGTACAACGTCCAGCAAAGGAGACGTCTGACACGCTTCACTAGCTTCACGATCCATCCATTTCTCTAAAATCGTTTCAGCGACAATAGCAATGCGATGCTGCATCACCGAAGCACCCATCGGTCCAACTAAGTTCAATCTCGTAGCAGCCGAGACAACATCTCTCAGCGTTACAAACAGGTAAGCTCTCTGAGAAGTCTCGGAATCCATGCCGAGTAGGCCACACACAAGCCCAAATATAGGTGCATGGTGGAAACACACGTTCTTGGACCCCAAAGAGGCGTCCCGAATCGTTTTCAGATTAGGGATCTCAGTGAAAACCGAAGCAGCTATACGAAACAACGCTGATCCTTGTGAAACAGAGGCCTTTGAAGAGACTTGGTTGGTTAAAGTAGCGTCAAGAACCCGGTCTAGTTTGTGCCATGTCTCTAAATCAGGAGACTTGAGAGCAGAGTAGACAAAAGGAAGCAATAAGCTAGCAGTGTTATCCAACAGATGAATGATATGAGTTTCCAAATCTTCAGGAGATGAAACTAACCGAGTCTGAACAGCTGCTTCAAGACCAAAGGAATGAGCAAACCCTCCTGTTGGTAAAATTGAATCAAGTAATTGCCATTGACTCCACTGCGTAATACAAGATGATCTTAACAACACAACACTCTCGCTTCTTTCTTCTTCCTCAATCGTTTCTTTCATCAAGAGAATGCTGAAACAGAGAATTAACACACAAATGATGCATCTGTAATACACATAAACCATGAGAGCATATATATATATATATATTTAGATCAGAACTCAAGAATCATCTTTGCGAAACTTCAGAGCTCAGATCAGATTACAGATCATACAAGACAACGAACTTGATCATATATATAAAGAGTAACAGTCTCTGTGATACCACCAACCACAATCTATGAATGTGATTAAGCAAGCTCTCAACTTTTTAATAAAAAGAAGCGATTTTTAAAACTTGAGATAAATCTAAGAAATTGGAACAGAGCTACAACAGTGACTACAATATCAAAGATTCTCCAGAAAATAAAAAAGTCAGAGTCTTTAGATTCAAGTGAGCAAATTGATCCATCCAAAATATAGAAAAGGAGAAGATGAAAACAGAGTATGCTCAACGAGAAATCTAGAACCTAATCAGTCATAAGATCTGAATCGAATGAGTAAAGCTTTTTTTTTTTTTGTAATATAATCACCGTGAGGCGTAGAACGAAGAAGAGTGATAGAGAGAGACACTTCAGACTTCAGAGTCTCCTCAACGGATACAGAGGCGGAGGCATAACTCCTGCGGAAGACGAGACTAAGGATCCTAATATATTTATTAATTTAATCTTTTACATTTCAATTCAGACAAAAAGAGAACCGACTGGGTTTTAGTCTAAACCGAACCAAACTTTTTTTTTTTGCTGATACAAATTGATGATATTCATCAATCATAGTATATGGTTCTTTCTCTTATCTAGTTTCTTTTTGTTTGAGAATGTTTTGTTGACATGCATAGACCACACTTTGTTTTATTTATGGAGGTTTTTACTATTACATAAGAACAATGAACACGTATATATTATATGTCAACGAGTATAGTGATATCAAACAAACACATACGTACATATACATATTTTATACACGATTAATTATGTAGAAAATAAAAGAATAATTTAGGAGTTTCCGTAATTCAGGGCCATGATGGCCATGATGGTAATGATGGCCATTTCCAGTTGCATGAATTCCATTTACATGGTCGAGGTTTAGTCACATTATCTTCATTACCGTTTTGTTGTTTGTTGCAGCCTTTTTTGCAAGTTTCTTCACATATTGTAAGAGTAGGTTTCTTCGACGATTTCGAGCACTGTTGGAGGCAATGCTTCACACACATTTCTACATTGTTTGAATGAACAATGTGTGCTGAAACATCATCGTCAATATAGCTACAACCATGAAAACACTCCATGTTTTCTTCAGCGATTGAGTTGTCATATTACAACTCTTTTTCTTTTTCACCTTCTGTTTATAGTTATGAAGAAGATGATTTAGTGGGTAATGTTGGGTTAGTCTTGGTGTTTTTTATATAGTAAAATTAGTGCTGTCTATTTTTGGCAACAGGCTTTAAATTTTGGTTATTGTTTCTCTCTCGTGTGATGTATACAGCCAATTAACTTTCTACAGCTTAGTTGTGTTTTACCTTTTTAGTTAACAAATTACTACCATGAAATAACAAATTTTGATATTTATGGCGTTTTGGTTTATTCTGTAACCACATGTTAGTTACAAATATTTATTTGTGGGAGCACATATATATAGTTATGAAGAATAATCTACTTAAATGCATGCATGGTTCAGTAATATATGTGAATGAATGCGTACCATCATTATAACGTATAAACGTAACAAGATCCGAATCCAAATCAGTTAAACTTGATCACAACTCACAACATCTCTTAGCTCAAAAGAGACGTAACTGTGCAGGATCTCGATCGATATCGCTATACTGTCGTCTTATCCTATTTGTTTTCTTTCCTTTTCCCATGTGACGCTAAATGTTCGATTGAAAACACATAACAAAAAGAAAAACTTTAGGATTTTTTTTTTTTAAATTAAAGACTCTCGAACTGAAAACATTGAAGTGACCCACAAATATGATACAGTAAAATCTTAATAAATTAATACTCTTTAAATTAATAAATTATTTCGGTCCCAAGTTGGTTGAGTGTAAAAATAACGGAATTCGATAAAATAATAAAAATAATAACATTTGGAAATCTTATGTAAACATATGGTCCCATTAGTATTATAAATTAATAATGATATAAACAAATATATATATATATATATAAGAAAGATTAGTGAAATTTGATTCTAGTTCTAGTGTTATTAATTCTATTTTTGTTGGAGCTCATATATATATAAATATTTTGTTTTCAAAAAATTATGTGGTATTACATATGAGGACAACGAAGATCATATATAAAGAGTAATAATCTCTATGATACCACCAACCACAATCTAGGGATGTGATTAAGCAAGGTCTCAACTTCAAACAAAAAAAGAAGTGATTTTTAAAACTTGAGATAAATCTAAGAAATTGGAACGAGCTACGACAGTGACTACTATATCAGAGATTCTCCAAAAAAAAAAAAAAAAAAAACAGATTCTTTATATTCGAGTGAGCAAATTAATCATTCCAAAATATAGAAAAAGAAGAAGATGAAACACAGAGTATGCTCAACGATAAATCCATAACCTAATCAATCATAAGATCTGAATCGAATGTGTAAAGCTTTTTTTTTAATAGAATTACCGAGAGACGTAGAACGAAGATGAGTGATAGAGAGAGAAACTTTAGCGTCTCCTCGACAGATACAGAGGCGGAGGGATAACTCTGGCGGAAGACGAGACTAAAGATCATAATTATTAAAATTTAATCCTATTATCATGTAGCATATTACAAAAATGTCATTACATTTTAATTAAATAACTAACAAAATAAAATCTTATATTGGTTTATAAAATAGGAAAAAAATTTTGAAATTATTTAATAAAATTAGTTAACAGATTCTATTTATTGTTTCAGAAATCTAAAGAAACAATAACAAACTATTTAGAACAATTATAAAACCTAATTTATTTATAAGACTAAGATTAAGTATTTAGATATCTAAATCATTTAACAATGACAAATATATTTTAAAACTAAGATACAATATTGCTTATATTTTGAAAATATATCTATATACTTATTTAAGTAATGTTGTTAGAACTGTAACCAGCTTTGATGTGGCATATTACAAAAGCATTCTATTTTAATTAATCTAATAACTAACAAACAAAATTTCAATTTTTTACAAAATAATAAAACAATATTTTAAAAAATATTTAATGAAATTATTTAATACATTCTATTGCTTCAGAAATTTTACGAAACAATAACAAAATATTTAATTGGCTAAAAATTATTTTTTGATACGCGATATTCACTATATAAACAATACTAAGTGTATCATGTTGATAATCTAGTTATAATTTTCATATATAAAGTTAATATATACTAACATCTTATACCAATAATTGCAATTTGTAAATTTGGTATATTAAGATCTTTAAACACTATCACATCAATTTGTAATACTAGATCATATGTCAATACATGTTGTGTTGGGTTTTTATAGACTTTACCGAATTTTTTTGTAGATTTTTTTGTTTGGGAATGTTTTGTTGACATGCCATAGACGACATTTGCTTTATTTATGGAGGTTTTTACTATTACATAAGAACAATGAACACATATATATTTTAGTGATATCAAACAAATACATACATACATATTTTGTATATGATTAATTATGTAGAAAATCTATATATATAAAGTACAGTTTCCTTGGTGCTGCCACATCAGCATTTTTTGGTTAAGAGGCTTAATTTCGAAAGTTATCCAAATTTCATTTTATTTTATTTTTGGGCCTAATCTTTTAAAAGCCCATTTTTTGTTTGCCCTTGGAAGTTTAACTCTTCGCTATCCTCCATTCCGCCGTTTCGTCTCTCCCTTCTGGATTAAGTTTAGGAAAAAAGATGGCTAGCTACATGAAGTATAGAATGCATGGTCACATGCCAAGTATAAAATGTATCCTCAGACCACACGAAGTATATATGTATTGCATGGCCACATGCATGAACTATATGACGTTATTTGGTCAACACCATAGACATAAAATCCAATACACCGGTCGAATGATTCCGGCAAAGACCGACGTTGACTCCAGCGTTGACCAACATTGACAAAAAAAATGTATTTTTCTATTAAAAAAAATAAGAAATTATTATATTAAATTATTTATGGTTTTTCATGATTAGAAAACATAATCTATTCAATATCTAATTATTTGTATATCTCTAATGTATTCATTCTTATAATTAGTTACTTTTTATTTTTAAAGCTAAACTAATAGTTAAATAAAATCATTAATCAATATTTTCAAGAAATATATATATATGTAACATATGTAATTATTAATGATTTTATATATATAAATCTCTGATCATCAAATTATTTAAAATTTTAAATACTACAAGAATCAATAAAATCAAATTCAAGTACTTTCATTAAAAAAATAATATGCAAAAGATTTGAGTATATGACTCTTACTTTAAAATTTTCATGGTAAAGAGTATACAAAATTTTAGATACTCTTTGGTATAAAAATTACTTACTCCTAATAACATGTAAACAATAACAAAAAAATTAACACTATTTACTTTTAACAGATAAAATTAAAGATACAATTATTTTCAATATATAATATAAGGCATTTGAAATAATCCTTTTATTCTATATCCTTTTGCAAACATATCCTAAAATCAAGATAAAATCTATATATATTTTGAAAATAATTTTCATTATTTTTATTTAACTATTATTTTAGCTTTAAAAATAAAATGTAACTAATTATAAGCAAAAATACATTAGAGTTATATAAATAATTATATATTGAATAGAATATGTTTTCTAATCATGAAAAACCATAAATAATATAATAATTTAATATTTTGTTTAGTATAAAAATTAAAATACAATTTTTTTGGTCAATGTTGGTCAACGCCGGAGTCAACGTTGGTCTTCGCCGGAATAATTCGACCGGTGTACCAGATTGTATGTCTATGGTGTTGATCACATAACGTCATTATTAACTGCTCTGTGGCCATGCAATACATAGACTGGCGCCTGAGGATACAATATTATACTTGGATCATGTGTGACCATGCATTCTTATACTTCATGTAGCTAGCCATCTTTTTTCCTTAAGTTTATCATCGATCTCAAATTAAAGGTCGCCACTCCACACCCGGAACACTGTCTTCTTGTCTTTCATCTCCATACTAACAGTTTCATGCTTAATGGCCATTCATGAGCGATCGAGGAATCTCTCTTTAGATTCAACACCCACTAAGCTTTCTTCAATTGCCGTAAGTTTCAGTCTATATAATGTTGTCGCAAATTTCATGCTTCTAATATTGTACTTTGTCTCTTACTTTACTTTGCCACGGCCTCTGCCCACAGATTGTAGCTATGACCGCCTCCTTTCGAGCAGCCATTCGTGTTGTCCAATCCGAGCCAAGCAGACCCGCGGAAGATGGCTTGCTTAGCCATCTCAATGCTCCAGTCGTTAAGCTCACTCGGTTATGGACATTGAGCTTCACGCAATTGTTTTGATATCCTCCCTCTGCTTGTCTTTCGATCGTATCCAGCGACTCTACCGAAGAATCATTACGTGAAAGCAACTACATATCAGCTCAAAAGCCTTGCAATAACGCGTGATTGTATAGAAGCTCCGTCTGAGATTCCTGGCATGTGACCAAGATCAAGTGTTGATAATGTATTGCTGATTGTTCCTTCACTTTTAACAGATGGGATATTCCCCTGTCACTGACTCTTTACAACCGCGGAGAGACAGTTGCGTGATGGGAACATCTGACTTACCAAGTGCAAGCATTCCACTGTCGGTTACATCAGCTCTGCGAGATTCAGAAATTAACTTCCTGAGGCCAAAACAGAGTTGAGGCAAGAATCTGATATACTTTGCAGCTTAACAAAGGAGCACCTCAAGATTGCCACACAACCCCAGTTTCTTCACGGCTTTGCTGGTTATCAGAGGGCACAGTCTCGAGAACAAGTCTGACAACTTGTACAACGTCCAGCAAAGGAGACGACCCTGTGACGATCCATCCAATTCTCTAAAATCGTTTCAGCGACAATAGCAATGCGATGCTGCATCAAAAGCACCCATCGGTCCAACTGAGTTCAATCTCGTAGCAGCCGAGACAACATCTCTCAGCGTTACAAACAGGTAAGCTCTCTGAGAAGTCTCGGAATCCATGCCGAGTAGGCCACACACAAGCCCAAATATAGGTGCATGGTGGAAACACGTTCTTGGACCCCAAAGAGGCGTCCCGAATCGTTTTCAGATTAGGGATCTCAGTGAAAACCGAAGCAGCTATACGAAACAACGCTGATCCTTGTGAAACAGAGGCCTTTGAAGAGACTTGGTTGGTTAAAGTAGCGTCAAGAACCCGGTCTAGTTTGTGCCATGTCTCTAAATCAGGAGACTTGAGAGCAGAGTAGACAAAAGGAAGCAATAAGCTAGCAGTGTTATCCAACAGATGAATGATATGAGTTTCCAAATCTTCAGGAGATGAAACTAACCGAGTCTGAACAGCTGCTTCAAGACCAAAGGAATGAGCAAACCCTCCTGTTGGTAAAATTGAATCAAGTAATTGCCATTGACTCCACTGCGTAATACAAGATGATCTTAACAACACAACACTCTCGCTTCTTTCTTCTTCCTCAATCGTTTCTTTCATCAAGAGAATGCTGAAACAGAGAATTAACACACAAATGATGCATCTGTAATACACATAAACCATGAGAGCATATATATATATATATATTTAGATCAGAACTCAAGAATCATCTTTGCGAAACTTCAGAGCTCAGATCAGATTACAGATCATACAAGACAACGAACTTGATCATATATATAAAGAGTAACAGTCTCTGTGATACCACCAACCACAATCTATGAATGTGATTAAGCAAGCTCTCAACTTTTTAATAAAAAGAAGCGATTTTTAAAACTTGAGATAAATCTAAGAAATTGGAACAGAGCTACAACAGTGACTACAATATCAAAGATTCTCCAGAAAATAAAAAAAGTCAGAGTCTTTAGATTCAAGTGAGCAAATTGATCCATCCAAAATATAGAAAAGGAGAAGATGAAAACAGAGTATGCTCAACGAGAAATCTAGAACCTAATCAGTCATAAGATCTGAATCGAATGAGTAAAGCTTTTTTTTTTTTTGTAATATAATCACCGTGAGGCGTAGAACGAAGAAGAGTGATAGAGAGAGACACTTCAGACTTCAGAGTCTCCTCAACGGATACAGAGGCGGAGGCATAACTCCTGCGGAAGACGAGACTAAGGATCCTAATATATTTATTAATTTAATCTTTTACATTTCAATTCAGACAAAAAGAGAACCGACTGGGTTTTAGTCTAAACCGAACCAAACTTTTTTTTTTGCTGATACAAATTGATGATATTCATCAATCATAGTATATGGGTTCTTTCTCTTATCTAGTTTCTTTTTTGTTTGAGAATGTTTTGTTGACATGCATAGACCACACTTTGTTTTATTTATGGAGGTTTTTTACTATTACATAAGAACAATGAACACGTATATATTATATGTCAACGAGTATAGTGATATCAAACAAACACATACGTACATATACATATTTTATACACGATTAATTATGTAGAAAATAAAAGAATAATTTAGGAGTTTCCGTAATTCAGGGCCATGATGGCCATGATGGTAATGATGGCCATTTCCAGTTGCATGAATTCCATTTACATGGTCGAGGTTTAGTCACATTATCTTCATTACCGTTTTGTTGTTTGTTGCAGCCTTTTTTGCAAGTTTCTTCACATATTGTAAGAGTAGGTTTCTTCGACGATTTCGAGCACTGTTGGAGGCAATGCTTCACACACATTTCTACATTGTTTGAATGAACAATGTGTGCTGAAAACATCATCGTCAATATAGCTACAACCATGAAAACACTCCATGTTTTCTTCAGCGATTGAGTTGTCATATTACAACTCTTTTTCTTTTTCACCTTCTGTTTATAGTTATGAAGAAGATGATTTAGTGGGTAATGTTGGGTTAGTCTTGGTGTTTTTTATATAGTAAAATTAGTGCTGTCTATTTTTGGCAACAGGCTTTAAATTTTGGTTATTGTTTCTCTCTCGTGTGATGTATACAGCCAATTAACTTTCTACAGCTTAGTTGTGTTTTACCTTTTTAGTTAACAAATTACTACCATGAAATAACAAATTTTGATATTTATGGCGTTTTGGTTTATTCTGTAACCACATGTTAGTTACAAATATTTATTTGTGGGAGCACATATATATATAGTTATGAAGAATAATCTACTTAAATGCATGCATGGTTCAGTAATATATGTGAATGAATGCGTACCATCATTATAACGTATAAACGTAACAAGATCCGAATCCAAATCAGTTAAACTTGATCACAACTCACAACATCTCTTAGCTCAAAAGAGACGTAACTGTGCAGGATCTCGATCGATATCGCTATACTGTCGTCTTATCCTATTTGTTTTCTTTCCTTTTCCCATGTGACGCTAAATGTTCGATTGAAAACACATAACAAAAAGAAAAACTTTAGGATTTTTTTTTAAAAAAAAGACTCTCGAACTGAAAACATTGAAGTGACCCACAAATATGATACAGTAAAATCTTAATAAATTAATACTCTTTAAATTAATAAATTATTTCGGTCCCAAGTTGGTTGAGTGTAAAAATAACGGAATTCGATAAAATAATAAAAATAATAACATTTGGAAATCTTATGTAAACATATGGTCCCATTAGTATTATAAATTAATAATGATATAAACAAATATATATATATATATATAAGAAAGATTAGTGAAATTTGATTCTAGTTCTAGTGTTATTAATTCTATTTTTGTTGGAGCTCATATATATATAAATATTTTGTTTTCAAAAAATTATGTGGTATTACATATGAGGACAACGAAGATCATATATAAAGAGTAATAATCTCTATGATACCACCAACCACAATCTAGGGAT
>CP094631.1:10645060-10733701 GCA_023657505.1 Camelina hispida | reverse complement strand
AAAGAGGGTCTGACTGATATAGACAGCAGTCAAAAACACATATGATTAATGCAAACTTTCTCCACAGCTAAAATCAAGAGATGTATGCAAACTTTTCACTGAATGATGATAAAAACAAAACAACATTACAATCTGTTGCTGCTACAAGTGTGGATACGCTTCAATCACACCGTATATGAACTTTATATGAAAAAGAGATTTATGCAAACTTTTTCACTAACCTTATCTCATCACTCTTGTTCTTGTTAACTAGCTTTAGCGATTTTGTTTCATCAACCCTGGTACACATTTTTTACTTTAAAGTCAATAGAATACAAAAATAATAATCCACATAAAAAAAAAAATCAAGAATTATAAGGTCAATATGCTAAACGGATCTAAAACTATGATGTTCTATAAAAAAAAATTTGATGTTCATTTGAATTCTGGATTGAAATAGAGATTACAAAAGATTAAAAGTTAAAAATTACCAAAAAAATTCAACAATTAAACATACCAAATTCAAACATGGAGTCATAAGTAGAGAAATCAAACTGAAAATTGATAATTTACTTATCATTAGACAATTCTAGATTGAAATCGAGATTAAACAAGGACAAAAATTTAAACATGATAAAAATAAAACACAAATTAACTTACCCAATTCTGATCGATAGGAGCAATGAGAAGAGAAATTGAACTTAATTGTTGAGCTTGAGATAGTGAAGAGGAGACCACCAAAACGACTAAGAAGCAGATGGATAAGACGGAAGACAGTGAAGATGGATGTAGCATGAAAACAAGAAATCGGCGGAAGATGGTGAAGATGGAGAGAGATGGTGACGATGGAGGAAGACGATCAGAAGACGGTCAAGATGGAGAGAGACGATGGTGATGATGGTGAGAGACGACGGTGAGATGGTGAGAGATGACGGTGAGATGGTGACGACGAGATGGGGACGATGGTGAGATACGGCGGAAGGGTTTGTCGCGATTAACCCTTTAGGAAAAAAAAAAATTTACCTTAACTGAGTTCTTTCCTTTATTTGTCAAAACCCAAAACACAATAATTTAGGCCCAATACGATGAAGCCCAAAACACAATAATTCGTAGTTAAGTAGAATATTTCCATATATATATATACCGATTAATTGATGTTTTCTTAATTTCAGGAGACAAAAAATCAACAAAATATATCTGAAAAAACAATTAAGGGCATAATTGACTAAAATTATATCATAAAACCCATTTAACCAAACTCTTGAAAAAAAAGTGTAGATAGCCAAATTTTTGAAAAAAGATCCTTTATTTATAATTTTCCCATTTTTTTTTTGTCGACAAAGATGAAAAAAATAAAAATTAATAGACCATTTGTAACGCAATTATTTTATATCTTCTTTTATTTTCATTGATAACGTTCTTTTTTTCTTTTTCTTTTGTTAATAGACTCGCAAGTCGCAATTAATAACATATTTTCTCATAATACACTTGATCATTTCTTTTGATGAAACACACTTGAAATTTCGTATAAGAGATACTTGAATTGAAGATAGTCTATATATGTCCTCGTAATAGTAGAAGTGTTCAAAACATAAATTGAAGTGTGTGTCGGTAGAATATTTCGAAGTGTCCATTGAATTTTCGAAGTGTCCATATGACGCTATAAAATACCACCATGAAACAAGAAAAATGGAACCAATTATTTTAAAACAGAGAACCTAATTTATATAATTTTGTATTCTGATGTCAAAATTTGTATATGTTTTCTAATTGAATCATTTTACCAAAGAAAATTAAACTGGAAAATACGTACTATATCAGCCAAGCCTGGTCACATAAACCAATAAAATTAACAAGCTTCTCTTTACGCTTTCATAAAGGGCTAAATATTATTCCAAATGTAAATTAAAAAACAGTTTTTTTAAAGTAACTATCTTTGGGAAAATGTAATGAATAACTACTAAATAAAAGATGAATAATTTAATATAGAATCAATCTTATTGTGAGATAGTTTGTCGGTATAAAATCTAACTAGTAACTAATTACTATCAAAATTCTTTTACAGTCCATTAATATATGCTACGTATGTTAATAGAGGGATATAAATTGTTCTTTTTAATTGGTTTAGCAAGATCATGAATCTTTCGTCTCATTTTTGTTTTACTCATATAAATATTTGTCAACAAAATTAGGAGGAGATTAGACTTTTTTGCATGGGATTTGGCTTATAAGTCATGCATCATAAATGTATTAGAAAAAGCAAAGTACGTCTATTTCTGAAAACGATAAAAAGAGTTGCGAACTAATTCAGTTACGTTGTTGTGTAGCACTTGTGTTCCGTCATATTAGTCTAAACGTGTATTAATCTTTAGTTGATATTTGTTTTATCAGGATCATATTATATATATCTTCGATAACAAAATCTCACCAACCGCTAATCTCAGATCTAGCTAGGATACTAGATTAGTGTTTTTCTGTTTCTGTTCCAACAAGTTTGGTAGTCTCAACTATGCATTTTAGGTCTCACATTGGAAGTTCGAATCTAAAAGACTCTTTGCTAATGTATGATAGATACGTCCGTAGTTTATACACTTTCAGTTTCTCTCTTTTTTTTTGGGGAAAAAACCAATTTCAGTTAAACAAAAATATCTGCTCTATTTATTTATGTTCTTACAAATCAAATTTTCCTTTTTCAAACTTTTTTAGGCCGTAATTGTTTATTCTTCTCTTAGTAATATATACTAATATTATATAATTTTTCTTTGTTAAAGGGTCTTCTTTCCTTAATTATTTATTCTTAGCAAAAATCTTATCTCTTCAATCTTTTGAATTATGTTAATTAAATTTACAAGAGTTAGTTTTTACTAATTATCAATGTTTTCAAAACCGGACCGGACCGGCGGTCGAACCACATTAACCGCGAACCGGCAACATGTCTGGTTGGATTAATATCAAAACCTAAAATAAATTGAACTAAAAAGCCATATCAACCCGTCAAAAACCAAAAACCGGTGAACCATTAAACCGGATAAAACTGGGTTCTACTTTTTTTTTTTGGTAAAAATGAGTGCAATTAATTTAATTAATTACCTTTTCTAGTTTTCTTCTTAGCAAATTAGTAATAGTAGGATTTCTTAGAGAATGAAAATTGAATGTTCTACACTCATTCTCTTATTGTTTTTAAATTTGAATTTCTAAAATATTTTATTAATACTGGTTACACTTTGAGTTTGTTACACTTTGAGTTTATTACTTTTTAAGATTTTTAAAACATTATGATTATTGAAATATTTTATTTGGCATATCCAATTATATCATAGTTATAATTATTGAAAAATAGAAAACCTATTCATACCTATCATTATAAAAATATTATCAAAATCAATTAAACCCGGTTGACCCTGGTCGAACCATGTTGACTCATGATCCATAAGCTTTCCCGGTTCAGTTACCGGTCCGGTTTTAAAAACATTGCTAATTATAATCCTTCTGAAATTTACAGCCGAAGTTTTACCAAACATCATATTCTAAAAACTGTAAAACCTTGTGAAATTTACAGTCGAACTAAGTTAACCAATCGTCTATGTTAGATTGTACTGTAGTACGTATTTGAAAAGACATATTGATCATAGACTGCATATTGGGACACATTCGGCGACCCGACAAAACTGTGTCTTATACGACAAATTACGATTATGTACGTGTTTCCAAGAAATGGTCACAAATATCTTATTATAGATTAAGTTAAACAAAATTATCGACGCGTAGTCTTTCTTTTTCAATTAATCTGAAAGTGATGACGGATTTTTTAAAAATTATTTTCGTAAATATATAATAGCAAACTTACACGTAGCTAGTAGCTTAGGGGTCGCATATGTTTACAAAATTCATATCGAGCAAGGAGGCCATGTTGCTTATTACTCATGAGTCATGAATCTATCATGCACTCACAGTATCGCATAATTCTTACATACAAGTTTTTTTTGTCGTCAAAACAAATCAAATCGCGCGAGTCTATTAGGTTGAATATATGATATATCAATGATTTGTTTTGTTCGCAAACAAATGTATGGTAAGTCAGTGATGATTTGAAGTATCAACTTATCATACCATATATGAAATTACTAACCACAAAAGTAATTTAAACCTTCTGCTCAAAAGGTTTTATTTCGTGTGTTAAGAAATATATTCATGCTGGGAATGGGATAACATTTTCTTAGTTAAAGATTTTAACTTGTCAAAATAATATAGCAGAAGAAAATTCGAATTTGTCAAAATAATTAAACAAAAACTTCCAAGAAAAGGAAAAAAGAAAATTAGAATTTCCCTAGGAAGCACCTATAATCTATAACACCTACATATATTACTAATTTATTTAAAGTAATAAGCGCATAAAAATCTATCTATTTAACTTTAAGTTCTTGATCGGGAATTGTTATCTAGCCAAATTGACTAAGCCATTGTGTCTAACGATATTACTTCAAAGCATCTTTCGAGGGTGATCAGATATAAGCTATGTTTTACCAAAGGAATCTAAAGATATATAATTTATGTAAATATTATCAACAAAGGTAAACTAACTAGTGTCGTGTTACTATATTACAAATGACCAAAGCAGTATATGACGGTGAATCTTCTTGCAATTTCTTGACGTCTCAACAAGAAAGTCAGCTTACAAGAATATGTAAAAAAATAATGCGAAGTTGTTAATTTGTCCTAATCCAGCTGGTTTACTTATCCATTTCGATGAAAATAAATCAGCTTTAATCATCTAAAATGTAACTTGACTCTTGACCAAGCTTCTTTTATTGATTTATTTCATTATTTGTTTATTTTGATAGAAGATGAACATTTTTATCATCCTCATATCCAGTCAGAAAAGACCGGTCGTGATAATTAAGTCTTCTACCTTACTAATATTTTTTCTCTTGCATAAAATTGACAGTACTATATAATTAAGAAATACTTAGAGAGGACAAGAAACGTGTATGTTATAGAGTTAAACAAAGAAGACATGTGAGGCCAAAAACTCCAAATCGAAAATGGAAGAATCACTCTCACGGTGGCAGTGTCACCGTCAGGAAGCGATATTCTGGTGTATGATGGACCACCTTCCCTCTTATGTTCCTTCTACATTTCACACTCGGCCGCCTTGAGTCAACGCGTTCATATGCTTTTCTATACGTCCCTAAAAAATACCTTATTTTTATTTGATGAAAATGTATTGATTAGAAAATTAATACTACTTATACATATATATATAGTCTTTGTTAAAGAAGAAATATATAAGCGACTATAACACCGGATTGACAAGTTTTATATTGGCCATTGTAATCAAAGTGTAAGAGATGTGTTAGCACATCTTTGGCCAGTAAGAAGTAGGTGAGATCGAAAATAAGTTGTTTAGCTACATTTAGCTGTTTCTGATTATTGGTCCTATATACTCATCTCTCTATCTATGAAAATAGATGCGGCTGGTCTATAGCCGAAAATCACTTATGCGTTTAGGCAGATCATCATATATACTCAAGCTGGGGTTTAAACAAAATTGGGAAAAAGAGAACTTGAACATATTAAAATCAACTTCGATTGGGTACGTACTCAAAATGAATCTTGCAAAGGCTTTATCCAAAGCATTAAGTAAGTTCAAACATATTATATTCGTTTCCCATTATTCATACGGACCTGTGTATATATGGAGCCAAAAAGAAGAAATCAGAGGAAAAAAGCTAGGATGCATGTACTTTTAACAAGAAAAAAAAATGCATGTAACCAAACAAGAAATCAATTAAAGCGAAAGAGAATCTAATGACTCTTTGGTAAAGTAAAAACACAGGTTTGGACCATTTTATGACATTAGTTTCGCTGGTTTTAGCTCGACGTACAAATAATGGATCAAATATCCAAAAACCTCTTATATACGAACACATTAATACAGGTTTTATAGATTTCAATTTCTTACAATGAAAATTTTAAGAAACAGAAAAGTAAAGTATATCTCATGTTTTCCCTTTTAACTTATTAATTTTCTTGCTTTTGTGACATAGTATTAGACTATTAGTAATTTAGTATTGTTCTCAAAGTGATGTTTTGCCCCAGAAGCGGTTTATAGTAAAAATCAAGATTTCAGTAAAGAAACGTTAGATCTAAATGTTATACTAAGAAAGTCACGAGATTCGATACGTTGTTCGAACATGGAGAACATGTCAATCATCGACGGCTGACGAAAAATATTAATAATGTTTTTAGTCGGAGAGACCAACAAACATCACTTCTTTTAATACTGTATGTTTGGTGTACATAATTGATTGTACTTTTTTACATGACGTAATTTTATTATTTTTTACAACGAGGTTTTATGTCAAAGTGAAAAGGTGAAATTGAAAAGGCTATTTAAAGGGTGTGAAGGGAAGACACAAATTGCACAAACCAAAAACAAAACAACCAATGGGGTCTCCAATGGCCTCTTTAGTCGCAACTTTGCTTGTCTTAACAATCTCTCTCACCTTTGTATCTCAATCAACCGCTAACTATTTCTATTCTTCTCCTCCACCTCCGGTTAAACACTACTCTCCTCCGGTTAAGCACTACTCACCTCCTCCGGTTTACCATTCCCCACCCCCACCAAAGAAACACTACGAGTACAAGTCTCCTCCTCCTCCGGTTAAGCACTACTCTCCACCACCGGTTTACCACTCCCCACCGCCACCCAAGAAGCACTACGTGTACAAGTCTCCTCCTCCTCCGGTTAAGCACTACTCTCCCCTCCGGTTTACCACTCACCGCCACCCCCAAGAAACACTACGTGTACAAGTCTCCTCCTCCTCCGGTTAAACACTACTCTCCCCACCGGTTTACCACTCACCGCCACCCCCAAGAAACATTACGTATACAAGTCTCCTCCTCCTCCTCCTGTTAAGCACTACTCTCCCCTCCGGTTTACCATTCCCCACCCCCACCTAAAAAGCATTACGTCTACAAATCTCCACCACCACCGGTGAAGCACTACTCTCCGCCCCCGGTTTACCATTCCCCACCACCACCAAAGAAACACTACGTCTACAAGTCTCCTCCTCCTCCAGTTAAGCACTACTCTCCTCCTCCTGTTTACCATTCCCCACCCCCACCAAAGAAACACTACGTTTACAAATCTCCGCCACCACCGGTGAAGCACTACTCTCCTCCCCCAGTTTACCATTCCCCGCCCCCACCCAAGAAGCATTACGTTTACAAATCTCCACCGCCACCGGTTAAGCACTACTCTCCTCCCCCGGTTTACCATTCCCCACCACCACCAAAGAAACATTACGTATACAAGTCCCCTCCTCCTCCGGTTAAGCACTACTCTCCCCCTCCAGTGTACCATTCCCCACCACCACCAAAAAAACACTACGTATACAAGTCCCCTCCTCCTCCGGTTAAGCAATACTCTCCTCCACACCATCCTTACCTCTACAAATCTCCTCCTCCTCCATACCACTATTAGAATTCTCTATCACGGTAAATACTCTCTCAATAGTACATACACCTACACATCTCGCTAACTAAACGAATAAGAGCTTATGTTAATGCATGCATGTCACTCATAATATTATATACGTTATATACTTTGCAGGAGAACACGATGTACCCAAAACGAAAAAGACAAGACGAAGCCATTACTGGTGATTGTAATAAGAGAAAGAAAAGATGAAAGATAAGAATCCAAGCAGAGAAAGCTTTCTCATCATTTTCAAAGTATTTTTAGAGTTTTATTGTAATAAATATGGAACATGTGTCTGTTGATCAATCAGTGGTAGATGCATGCAATCAGTAGAAACATATATACGTTTGTAAGTTTAATTACGTCTTGTTTCTTTCTGATTTTTATGTGCAAGTTTGCTTTGTCCCAATAATAAAAGATATTTTCTTAATTAAAAGTAGTTAATATAATAATAAGTCTCGAAATGCCCATTTTCATATAGAACAAATACATTTTATTTTAATAAAAATCAATTTTCTAGTTCTTCCTAGGCCTGGGCAAAATATCCAGATCCGAATATCCGATCCAAACCCGATCCAAAAAAGCCGATCTGAATTTGTATCCGAAATTGTAAAATACTCGAATGGGTTCTAAATCTCTAAATGCGAAAACCCGAATTTGATCCGAACCGAAATCCGAACGGGTATCCGAATATATCCATATTATTAATATATAGTAGTAAAATATTAGTAATATTTATAATTTTAATAATATAAGTATTCCAAATATTCATATTTTTAGATATTTTCAGTAATTTGAAGTATTTAAACGGTTTATTAGTAAATTTGGGTAGAAAATACTATAAAATTTTAGATATATTGTGTATTATTGAATAATTTAGACTAAATTAAATACTAAAATTTTGAGTTTTGTGAATTTCGGGTAATCCGAATCCGAACCCAAAATACCCGAATCGAATCCGATCCGAATCCGAAATCTAGAAATACCCGAACGGATCCTATCTCTAAACCCGAAAATCCGAAAATCCGAAATATCTGAACCAAACCCGAACGGGTACCCGAATGCCCAAGCCTAGTTCTTCCAATTATCATGCATGTACGCATGTTTGTACAAACACTACTTAGTTTTACTTTCATGAAACAAACATTGTGTACATACATATATGTTAGAGTATTAATAGTGTGTATAGAATTTGTTACAAATTTAGTTAGCGTAGTTTGTTACTTTCACCTCGTATTACAACATCATCATGTATATTCACTATAAGAAATGGGATCAACGATTAATCAAAATCACACAGTGATTCCGATTGCACTAGTCAATCTATGAATCAGTACGATATATATCTGTTATTCATCTTGATATATCGCTCCGTTAGTACATACATGTATAGTCAGAAGGTATATATATATTAATTCCCATGTATAATTGTATTGGGTTAGATTATGTCATAATTCTCAGACAATAAGATGAAAATGGTATAGTCAGAATTATCAGCCAATGAAAAGTTTCGGGTCAACAACTCGTCTACGAACTTGAACGTTAAGTTGGATAATAAAACTCACCTACTCACAGTCTAAACAAAAAGGTTAAGTTGGATAGTAAAAGATACGGCAAAATCAAATCACCTCATCTCAACCAAATTATGCTTTATATATATATATATATACTAGATTAGGACCCGCGGTATACCGCAGGACAAAATTATTTTAACTAAAATATTTAAATTATAAGTTGTATTTGTTGGTTAAATATGCTATAATTATATAATAATTGTTAAATAAATCATATAATACCGTAATATAATTTATTTTTTACATAATATTTATTTAATCAATTTAATTAGATATGTTTATTCTCTGATATCAACAGTGTTAACCAAAATAATGAAATGATGTTTTATCCGTGCAATACCGAATTAATGATATTTTTAATTTATATAAATATCGATAAATCCCGTCCGGCTATTTAACTCCGTCCCGCTATATAACCCCATCGCGAGATATTTTAACTCACACTATATCATCTTAATTTTTAATAATTATTGTGTATCTACAATATAATATTTATCATATTTAACTTTTTAAAAATTTTAAATGTTTTTCATATTAAACGTTTTAAAAATCTTCAAAATAAAGAACCGGAATAAACCAGATAAAAGTTTTTAAAGTTTGAATGCCTGATCAAATCAAGCTTTCTACTCATTTGTATTCAGAATCATTTTTGTCTCTTTTAAAGTATGACTCTAAACCATTGCACAATTTTTTTAGACGATGTGGGATATTGTACCCGTATATTTAATTCATCTATTGAGTAATATATGTCCGTTTTTAAAATTTTGAATTACATCATATACAAGAAAAAAATCAAAATTTTTATTAACTCAATGTATCATAAAATAATTCAAGATAATTTAAATATAAATTCAAATAAAAATGAAAGGGAATCATATATTTATGTTTGAATAAGGTAGAAATATTTCCTTATTTTTAAAAATCTTACCTATAATTAATTTTGAATTTTTGGTAACTAATATTAAAGTCAATGCATTAAATGTAAAAACTTTCCAAAAAGTATTTTTGAGTAAAAACTGCTGCAAAAATACTAGTATAGATATATATATCAACCAACCAAATTATGCTTTCATGAAGTCAATATTAGTGCATGGCTATCAAAATTTCCATTTTTTTTTAAAATCTTTTGTTCTTTGTATATTCTTCCGTTTGTTTCTTTTCAATTTGTATTATTCTTCTTGGAAACCTTCTGTTAAGCTGCCATAACTTTTTTTATTCTCTCGACGACCCATTTGATAGCCTAATTTTTGTCACCTTCGTATATTTTATTTTTCGCCATATTTATATCTCTTTCTCGTTTTGTTAATGTATCTATCTGTATCGTTTTGAGTCTTAAAGTCAATAACAGAACTAATAATAAGCTCGAGTATTTTACTTGAAATTTTGATATGTACCATGGTTGGTAGCCTCTTTCCGAAATTGTAAAATATATACTATTTTGATGGTTACTAATCATGAAAACATAACAATATCTACGTATCACTATGATCGTAGTGCTTTTTTATACACAAAACAAAAATCATATGGTAGAGAATAGAGGTAGATTTTTTACTTCATGACTAAAGGACTAACTAGGTAATAACCGCACATAGTGCGGATAAATCGAATCGAAGAAAACTATTATGAGTAAAATTATTTAGGATTTAAGATTAGTTTGTGTAAAACAAATACGTAACTAATTTTTTATTATTATTCAAATTAGCTTTTATTTTGTGTAAAATACGTTTCACCCGTAAAATATTTGAAAGTGGCAAAAAACTTGAATTAACGTGGTGGAAAATTGTGTATGGACTTTCTCTTAATAAACATGAGTAATTGTTAATTTTTTAAAAAGAAATTAATTTGTTGTTTACTAATTCTTTTTTTAAGGAGTATAATATAGATTCAAATGGCTACTAATAATTTTAATTTATGTAATGAATTCTAATTTAAATCTTTAGTGACATAGATATAATTAATATTAATTAATGAGGGTTTTGCTAAATTGTGCTTCGAACTCTCTAGCGACAACACATCATCATTTTTACAAGAATGATTCTCTATTAATATATATACTAGATTATGACCCGTGCTAGAGCACGGATTGTAATTCGTTTTGTTTATTTTATAATTACCATAATAAAATATAATTTATATGATTTTCTAATAATTTTTCTGGAAATATTATGAAAAAAATCCTATGCAAGTTTTTAGTCATTGTTGGATCATGCTATACACACGATGATCATTTTCATCAGGAATAATAGTCTTCAAATACCGCATTTGATTAACATTTGATATAGCATTTAATATTTGCATATTACATTTAATATAACATGTAATATTAACATTATATATAACAAACATGCTATAATATTAATTTTAACATTACATGTTATAACATGTAATAGAAACAAAAGGAATTTCAACCCGTGCTCTAACACGAGTATTAACTGTTATTATTTGCTTAGATTTTATTCTTTTTATGCTTATCAATATCTTTTCGTGGAGAATTAATTCGAATATTCTGTTTATTGTTTTTGTAATCAACGTGATGTAGCAATTAAATCTTTGGAGGATATATTGTAACAAATTAATACAATTTTTTATAACCCATTATAACCTACTATTAAAATTATATAGTCTACAAATTTGTTTCGTACTTCGTTTTATTAAATAGGGGATATGGGATGAATAATTCAATTGAAGATGAATGAAAAAATAATGAGCCGTACTCGTAATGGGAAATCCAAAGGCCCATTAAACTCAAATTATTTGATATTATAGATTTTTATTTTTTACTTAGGGAAATGGTAAACCCTAAAAACAAAACTTGAGAGCAGCTATACAATGGCGGAAACAGATATGAGCCTCTATGAAGAAATCGATTTCGATTCACCCTATTATGTAGATGAAGATGTTCCGTACCAACGCTCGAGTATTATACTCAGCCAAGCCGAAGACAACTACGCTATCTGGAAACTTTATGTTACTCGTATCCTTCAACTCAAAACCAATTCGCGTTCGTCGACGGATCACTTGAGAAACCGGCCGTTTCCTCGCCGCTTTATAAACGATGGGTACGTTGCAACGCGTTAATTATGTGCTGGATGTGGGATTCGATGACGGAAGAACTTAGTAAACGTGTTACGTTTGATGAAACGGCGCATGAAATTTGGGAACATGTCCGACTCATATTCGTCCCGAACGTTGATTTAAAGATCTACGAGACTCGTCAGAAAATCGCGGAGCTGAGGCAAGGTGGTGACTCGGTATCGGACTACTTCCACAAAATGAGCTATGCTTGGCTGGAGTTGTCGGAGTATGATCCTGTGAAAGAGTGTTCGTGCGGCAGTTGCAGCTGCGAGATCACTAAACGAGCAAAAGAGGCGAGAGACAAGGAGGCGGTTTACACTTTTCTGATGGGTTTAAACAAAGAACTCATCAAGGAATCAAAAATTAAGCTCAAGAAACCTCCTTCGTCTCTTAACGAAGCTTATAGTATAGTCGAACAAGCAGAATGGATGATGAAGTGGAGCTGGCCTAGACGTATAAGAGGTTAATTTATTGAGAGATCCGAAACTTACTTTTCACTCTACATTGGAGATTTTTTTTTTTTTTTTTTTTTTTTTTTTTTTTTTTTTTTTTTTTAAAAAAAAATATGGAAGTTATCTTAAGAACCATTATAAGTTATTATCATATTTCTTCTTGGTATCTATAAGTGGGTTTGTTTTTTCTGGTGGTTTAAAGCAAATGAGCCATTTTTTGACTAATGATGAAAAAATTAAAGAACAATATATCTATGGATCTATTTTGATGGTTATCAATGATGAAAACATAACAATATATCTATGGACTATTTTAATGGTTACTAATCATGAAAACAGAACAATATCTATGGATTACAGTATTACTAACAAATCTCGTAGTGCTTTTTTTTTATACACAAAACTAGATTAGAACCCGTGCACTAGCACGGGTTGAATCCTTTTATTTCTATTATAATTTTAGAATAAAATACGATTCCAAAGATCACGATTAGTGCTAGATTAGGACCTTAAAAACTTTTAAAATCAATCATATAAATTATATTTTATTCTAAAATTATAATATAAATAAAAGAAATTTCAACCCGTGCTCTAGCACGGTCCTAATCTAGCATTAAGGTTTAATTTTTAATTTCTGAATACAATCCCGAAGATCACGATTAATCTTGTTAAATTAGCGAGATTTGATTCTTTTTTTTTTATGATTAAGAGTATATTTTTATCCCGTTAATAACTTTTTTATTGATGTGGTTTATTAATAAAATATGTGGAAAATCTATTAGTAATATTGTGATTTTAGATATTTGGAATTATATACGTGATCTTAGAAAATAAAGTTTAGAATATCCATGAACTATCAATTTGGAATAACCGTTTAAGATTTTCTGTTATAATTAAGGTTTTATTTGTTACAATTAATATATGGATTAATTTATAATCTATGTATAACCTATTTGAACCATTTATTAAAATTATAAAGATACCAAAACGATGTTGTGACTTTGTAGTGATAAAATCATATGGTAGAGAAGAGTAGAGATAGCTACTTCATGAGTGAATGAATGATCTCATGAGCCCTGAAATTTTGGGTTCATAAGGGAAATTCAAAGGCCCATTAAAATTCAACTTCCTTGAATCTTTTTAGTAAACGACGACTTTGTGAACTTTACTTTCCTCTATAAAAAGTATATATAGATTTACTTGGGTAAAAGGTAAAACCTAGAAACAAAACTTGAGAGCAACTACAATGGCGGAAACGAGTATGAGCCTATCTGAGTCTGAAGAACTCGATTTCGGTTCACCCTATTATGTAGATGAAGATCAAAATCCGTACAAAGGCTCGAGAATTATACTCAGCCAAGCCGAAGACAACTACGCTATCTGGAAACTTTCTTTTACTCGATTACTTCGAATCAAGAACAAACTCGCGTTCGTCGACGGTACACTTGAGAAGCCGGACGCTTCCTCCCCGCTTTACGAACGATGGGAACAATGCAACGCGTTGGTTATGTGTTGGATGTGGAATTCGATGACGGAAGAACTTGGTAAACGTGTGATGTTTGATGAAACGGCCCAAAACATGTGGGAACATCTCCGACGTATATTCGTGCCCAACGTCGATGTGAAGATCTACCAGACTCGTCAGAGGCAAGGTGGTGACTCTGTGGCTAAATATTTCGACAGAATGACCAATGCTTGGCTGGAGCTTTCGGTGTATGATCCTGTGAAAGTGTGTTCGTGCGGTGGTTGCAATTGCGAGACGACGAAACGAGCAAAAGAGGCGAGAGATAAGGAGGAGCTTTACGCGTTTCTGATGGGGTTGAACAAGGACCTGAGCTTTGTGACATGGCTTATCATGTACGTGAAGAAACCTACTCCGTCACTTCACGAAGCTTACGCTATGGTTGAGCAAGCAGAATTGACGATGAAAGGATGAGTGACTTCGTATGAGAAAATCTAGGAAGCAGGTCGATGATCATTCACATTCTATCTGTTTTCGTTTCATTCTTATTCTTTCTTTGAACCTATATAGTGTTGCTTTGTGCGTCGTTTTTTGAATCTTGTTGAGTACGACAACAAGATTACTTTAGTCTACATTAATCTTGTTGCCCTTCTTCTGAGGTTGTTTTTTGTGTGTGTGTGTGTTTATATGGATTTAGGATTCATGAACTTTGAATCATCTGATACAGAATCGGCTACTGATTAAGCATACCAATTAAGGTGAATCTTGAACATGATTACAATTTATTAGCATAATCTAGCTAGCTAGCTACAAGGATCTCCCAAAAGCATAAGTATTTAACTTAGCATCGATCGTCTCTTCTTTTCTTGACATTATTGGAATTCTAACTAACCTCTATTTTGCTTCTCACAAAGGTTTCTGTTCTTTGTTTAGACAGACACCGAGAGAAACGTTTTCTTCCAAGATCTACATTGATAAGTTCTTGGATACTTTTACAACATCTCCACACACACATACATAAAGTGGCTTTCTCCACTTGCTACACTATACATACTCACTTTCTCTAGACCCTAAAAGACTTACATCAACCACTTGCTAGAAGCCACCCTACACATTGGGACTCTTAAACATATCTTTACTACTAGTTACAACCACAGTTATCTTTACTCTAGTTGTCCTTAAGCTAGTAGACTACTAGCTTTAACACTTTAACCAAACACACTTAAACACTTGGGCCTAATTTATCTTTTAGCCCATTACAACCCTATTACAAAACATAAAGCCCAACTCCTTTCTTCTTGTGTTGACTTTGTGTAGTCTCATTGACTCATTCTTCTTTCGCTTCATTTTCGCTTTACTCTGTTTTCTTCTTCTCCTCAGAGCATGATTAGTGGGGAGTACTCACAAAGTTACTCCCCTATTTGGGCCCCAAAATAATATTAAACAACCCAAAAATGGGTCCAATATCGAAGAATCGATACCCGGGGAAGGAGTTTGAGCAACACTTGAAGAACGCTACGTGGCGACTTGTGAATGGGTGTTTGTTAAATATAAAAGCGTTTTTTTATTTTTTACTCATTTTCTTTTCTTTTCTTCCCCAAAGTCTCTCTCTTCTCTCTCGAGAACTCCGGCGAAAGAAATGGCGATTCATATGTAATCGGGAAAGAAGAAAGAGAGAAGAATCGAGTTATCAATTGGATTAAGCAGTCTGCCCAAGTGATCTTCTTCATTCTTAAGGGTTTCGTTCCTATCCTTCTAGGGTTTGTTCTCTCTCTCTCTCAATCCAATTGCATCGCTCTGTTATTCTTTTTCTTAACGCGTCGCGTCTCTGATTTTTTTGTTTTGTTTCTTCGTCGTCTCTTGTTGCAGGTTTTTTAAAGCAAGTTTAATCTGATTGTCGCTCACACGGCCTCTGGGTGAGTTCCTCTTCTAGGATTTGGCTTTGATCTTTCGGTGATTGATTTATCGTGTTGCTTCCTCTGTTTATTTTTTTACTAACTCGTTTCTTCTTCTTCTTCTTCTCCTTCTGTCTCTCGCAGGTGCTTTTTGGAAGCGTGGCTTTCGTCTCTGAAATCTCAACTTCTTCTAGGGTTTGATCTCTAAATTGATTTCTATTACATAGGGTTTTTTTTTTTCATTCACTCGAATTCCTTATATTTACTCATAGTTTCTATTATTATATTTTTTTGTAAATCCAGATTGATTGATTGCGGAGGATAACTGTAGTATTGATCGATCGGCGATTGAGGAGGATACTAAGATCTCTCCCTGATGGTTTGATTGAGGAGGAGGGCACTAAGTAAGTTTGCAGCCATGAGCTTAGACTTGCTTATTATATATATGTCTTGTTATTTTGTTTCTTATCTCTTGTCTCTAGCTAACTTTTGGTATGCATGTTTTCTTTTCTTTTTTGTTGCATCAGCCTCAAGGATTTGTCTCTTGACTAGCAGATAAAGGCATCAATGGAGATGATGACTTGCCAAAGCGCAAGACCTTTTGTGGTTTCTGGGACTAAGATCTCTCGGTGATGGTTGAGAAAGAGTGGAGTCTTCTCTTTGTTTGTCTTCCTAATCTCTCCCATATTTACTCTCTTTTTTGATATAGTGAAATAACTGTTGATATGGCTTTTTTATTTTCCTCTTAGGAGTTGAAAAACCGACGACCATCATTGTGGCTTAAGTAAGTTAACTGATTAACTATGTTCATCTCTCTTTCTTCTTTTACATGGATTTTGAGATTTACCAAGTTATACTACTAACCCTCCTTCTGATGCTGTTTTCTCTTTCTAGTTTCAGTTGATTTGTGCACAGGCTCTTGGATTGCCATTAGAGCGGCCAAAGAGTGTAAACATGGAGAGGTTGCAAAAGGTGAAACTTCGTGGGGCTCTTTAAGCTCCTCTCGAAACCACCAGAGGTTTGCTTTTTATTATGAGATTATTCTGTTGTTCTTATTAAGAGTAGAATGTTTTTGTTTCTGTTTATGTGATTTATATTGACTATTTTTACATGTTTGTGCGAGGTCAAATGGAGATCATTTGGAATGATTATTCATGAAGCGGACTGCAGCGTTTTGGATTCTCTTATTTGAAAAGGTATGGTACGACAGCTTTCATAAGTTGTTGATAGTTATTGTTTGCGATTGTGTGTTGGGATGAATTAGTGTTAGATTAGGTAATAGTCAAGTCAGGACATTGATGATTGCTTTTTTGTTTGTTGGAGTTCTTAAATACGGATAGTACTTGATTAGAGAGATACTTGTCGAGTAGGTTGTTTTAATGTAATAAATTTGTGGTTGTTGTAGTTAATTTAGAACCATAAATTTGAAAACCCAAAACCACTTGAGCTCAATATAAACCCTCCATGTTAGCACTAACATAAACCATTAACTTTTCTATACAAACCCTTTTCTTTTAACATCAGCTTTCACTAAAACAACCAATGGATCCTAGAAACCTTAATCGTAATCCACATACATATTTTGTTGATCTTATGAATTCTCAAAAAGACTCTAACTCCCAAGATAATCCAATTCTTCCAAATACATTCTCTTCTCAGCCTGTCCACTTTACCCAAACCCTCTCTTCTCAGCCTGTCAACTTTACCCAAACCCTCTCTTCTCAGCCTGTCAACTTTGGGCCTGGATTCTCTTCTCAGCCGTTTCAGTTTAGGCCGGCATCTGAAGATGATGATTGTATCGAGGTTGAGGTTGATGAGGATGAAGAAGACGAAGGAAGGGAATAAGAAAGCGGTGGACTGCAGAGGAGGATGTTAACCTCATAAGCGCTTGGTTAAACACAAGCAAGGATCCAGTTGTAAGTAATGAGCAGCGGCTACAAAGTTTCTGGAAGAGGGTTGCTGCCTACTACAAAGCTAACTATGGGTCATCTGTTTCAAATGCAAGAGGGCCTACACAATGTAAGGCTAGGTGGAGCAAGATAAACCATGGAGTCAATAAGTTTGTGGGCTGTTACGCTCAAGCGAGTTCAAGAAGAAAGAGTGGAGAATCAGAAGATGATGTATTGAGCATGGCGTATGAGCTTTACAAGAACGACAAGGGCAAGCCATTTCTGCTAGGACATTGCTGGAGGGAACTGAAGCATGATCAGAAATGGATCACGGAGGAGTGTAGCCATAAGCGGACTAAACTCGCTTCAGATGGAGCAGGAGCATCCTCACCCGGAGAGTGCAATGATGGAGCTGAGATGAGGCCTCCGGGGGTTAAAGCTTCTAAGAAAAAAGGGAAGAAACCGGCTGTGACTATTGATGTAGAGGATGGTTCTGTTGGTAAGCTAGACAAGATCATTGCAATGAAAGAACAAGAACAAGCGGCTAAAGAGAGACACGGCAAAATGAGACTGCTAGACAGCCTCCTTAACAAGACCGAACTAACAAGTGCCGAACAACTTCTTAGGGACAAACTCGTTGACCAAATGTTGACAAACACTTAGGTTTGGGTTTAACTCTTTTGTGTGTAACTATCTCTTTTGTGTTTAACTCTTGTTTTCATTAAACTTATGCTATATGTTGTTTGTTTAACACTTGTCTTGTTTTTTGTTCTTTTGTTTCAGGTTTTGCGACAACAAATTAAGGTGATACGAGAAGGGAAACATGTGTTGTCAAAGACATAGATGTGTTGTGTTTACACCCGTGGAGGGGTGTTGTTTTTAGTTGTTGTCTTCTTGTCTTGTTGTCACGGGTCTGTGAGTTGTTGTCTTGTTGTCTTGTTGTCACGGGTCTGTGAGTTGTTAACTCTTTTGTAACCCGTGGAGGGGTGTTTTGTAACACGGGTTGTGAGTTGTTGTCTTCTGTTTTGTTTTGGTTGTCTTGTGTCTTGCAAGGACAGTCACGGATTTGTTTGTGTTGTTTTGTCTTTTGTAAGGGTTGTATTGCCCACTTGGTACTTTGTGTTTGCTATTAAGACTATATATTCACTTCTCCTACTCTTTCATCGTTTTACATCAATGCTTTCTGATTATTCTCTTCCGATTATTCTCTTCTCTTTCATTCTATCTTCACTTCTACTACTCAACCAAATAAAATTTCCTTTGCTCAACCCTTTCACTTCTACTACTCAACCAAATATACCTTGTAACCTAAACCCTTTTCCTATACAAAATAAATCACACTTCCCATAAGCCTTCTACTATATCCAAATTGCAAAAAAATGTCTAATTGGAGTTCCGATCAAGAAGTTGATGATATTGTAGAAGAGGAAGTTGATAGTATAGTGGAGGAGATCCAATACAACTACACTCACCCATATGTACCACCAGCTCCAATAATCCGAAGAGTGCACATTGAGAGAGACCGTGAAGAAGGCCACATTCGGTTGTGGAATGATTATTTTAGTGATAATCCAACTTACACTAACGCTATGTTCCGTCGTCGCTTTAGAATGAACAAACCATTGTTCCTTCGTATTGTTACCGCTATTGAGAATGGAGTCCCATACTTCAGACAAAGGCGAGATGCTACTGGAAGGCTTGGTCTTTCTGCACTTCAGAAATGTACGGCAGCTATTCGTTTGATGGCTTACGGATATACGGCAGATGCGGTGGATGAATATTTACGACTCGCTGAAACAACCTCCCACAAATGCCTTCTACATTTTGTTGAGGGAGTTATAAATTTGTTTGGCGACGAGTATCTGAGAAGACCTACACCGGAAGACCTCCAACGATTACTGAATATTGGAGAACATCGCGGTTTCCCCGGAATGATAGGGAGCATAGATTGTATGCATTGGGAGTGGAAGAATTGTCCCACTGCATGGAAAGGACAATATACACGTGGATCTGGTAAACCGTCAATCGTACTAGAAGCTGTGGCATCACAAGATTTATGGATTTGGCACGCATTTTTTGGACCACCTGGTTCGTTAAATGATATCAACGTCTTGGACCGCTCCCCTGTGTTTGATGATATCCTAGAGGGCCGAGCTCCGAGAGTTAGATACGTTGTCAATGGACGGCAATACAAAATGGCGTACTACCTAACGGATGGTATCTATCCCAAATGGGCAACTTTCATCCAATCCATTACACTTCCACGTGGTCGAAAAGCAAAACTCTTTGCTCAATGGCAAGAAGGATGTCGTAAAGATGTAGAGCGTGCATTTGGAGTCTTGCAAGCTCGATTTGCAATCGTGAAGAATCCCGCACTTTTTGGGATAAAGGGAAAATAGGGAAAATAATGAGAGCATCTATCATCCTGCATAACATGATAGTGGAAGACGAACGACATGACTACAATTTCTACGATCCAGGGAATTTCATCACGGAGAAGGAAGCGAAAGTTCTCATGTCGATTTATCATATTCTACGATATCCCAACAAATCTACATAATATGATGGGCATTCGAAATGATGTTCATGATACACAAATGCATGATCTTTTGCAAAAAGACTTGATTGAGCATATCTGGCAAAAATTTGGTGCAACCGCACAATAAATCTTACTCCAAACTATGTTTAATATGTATAATATTTTGAATTTTATAAAATATGTTTACTATTCCGTATTTTGTAAAATATGTTTAAGTTTGTAAAATATTGTTTTCTATTTTATGTAATATAAAAATTTAAATAATTGTTTTATCATTTTAGATAATTAAAGTTTGATAATTAATAAATCAAAATTAAAAATTATTATTTAAATGTTTGAGTAACCTCTTTGGAGTTCTCTAGTAATAGGATAATTTTGCTTAGGTTCTCTTAGAGTTACTTAACTTAATTTATGATTATTTATATAATTAATTTATGTAAGAGTAACCATAGTGGGTTACTCCACTAATGATGGTCTCACCCGCCGGAAGCTACTACGTAAGTTACTCTTTTTTTTTTTTTTTTTTTTCTCAACCTCGAAAGGGATATATAAATACAAAAGCAAACCCCTAGAATTAGAGAAGCAGAGAGAGAGAGAGAGCTCAGAGCAGTGACAATGGCGGATACTATCATCAACAACTTATCTACAACACACGACACCAAATCTCCCTATTATTTCCATCCATATTTTATTCACCAGTTCAGCCTATTCTTCACTACCTTATTCGAGAAACTCAGCGAAGCCAAAGACAACTACGTCACGTGGAGGATTCGATTTCTCGATTTACTCAGATACACGAACAAGATAGGGTTCATCGACGGTACTCTAGAGAAACCAGACCCTTCCTCGCCGCACTACGAGCCATGGAAACAATGCAACTCGATGATTCTGTGCTGGCTGATGAACTCGGTGACCGAAACGCTTCGAAACCATGTTCGGCACGCGGAGACTGCTCATCAAGCGTGGGAAGATCTCAGGCGTGTGTTTGTTCCATGTTTTGATTCAAAGATCTACGAGCTTCGTCGGAGTCTCGCGACGCTGAGGCAAGGTGGTGACTCTGTGGAAGAGTATTTTAGGAAATTTAGTAAAGCTTGGGCGGAGTTGTCAGAGTATGATCCTGTCCCCGAGTGTTACTGCGGTGGTTGTAACTGCAAGGGTGCAAAACGAGCTGAAGAGGCGAGAGAGAAGGAGCAGCGTTACGCGTTTCTGATGGGTTTGAACAATGATTTGGAATATGTGAGAATGCGAATCATGTGTAAGAAGACTCCTCCGTCTCTTCACGATGCTTACGTTATGGTTAAGTATTCAGAATCGATGATGATTGCAGGTCGATCATCATAACTTTTTTCTCTGTTTTTGTTTTTAGATTTTAGTGTTTCCATTTGAGTTGTTTTCTTAAAAGCCATATTGGATAATGATGTTCATGATCTGTTTTTATTTATTGATGACTGGTTAGCATAACAACTAAAGAGGTATATGAGCATATTTATAGATGAATGATATACACAAATATCTCTCAAAAACATATATAATTGATGAAGTAACAAAGAACAAGGATTCTTTTTTTAACAAACAAAAGAGATACATGTTTGTGTACATCAGCGGCCAGCTTCAATTTCCATCATTGGTACAATATTGATGCTGTCATAGCCATTGCTACTTGTATCGCCTTGTGTTGATAAGATTTTAACGCCGAGCAAGTTTTCATTCTCCTTTGTTTTAGGATACTGATCCGACCTCTTATGCTTAGTTGATTTGACTCTCAAGGCCTCTAACTCCGCAGCTACTTCTTTCATCCTTGGCCTCTCCTCTCCCGTCAATCTTGTACACTCAACGGAAACTTGTGCAGCTTCATGGATCTCTCTCTGATTATCCTCGTTCATCACTTGCCCGTCAATAATCTCATGCAACCTATTCTCTTTCATGGCAGAAGCAAAGTAACTCACCAGATGTTTCGAGGTTTGTGGCCTTTCGAAGCACAATGCCTTTTGACCTGAGATCAGTTCCATGAGGACCACCCCAAAGCTATAAACATCACTCTTCTCGTTCAAATGTCCTGTGTTGTAGTATTCTGGGTCTAAGTAACCTAGAGTGCCCTGCACCATAGTTGTGAGCTCCTCTTTATCCATGGGTATCAGCCTTGATGCACCAAAGTCAGCTACTTTTGCAGTCAAGTTTTCATCCAGGAGAATATTAGCCGTCTTGACATCCCGGTGAATGATTGGAATAGAAGCAGAGGAGTGAAGATATGAGAGAGTTCCCGCGACTTCTATGGCTATCTTCAAACGGTGCTCCCAAGTTAGAGAAGTACTAAACATGGAACCGTGCAAGTGATCGAAAAGGGTGCCACTGTTAATATACTCATAGACCAATAAGGGGATTTCAGTCTCCAGACAGCAGCCCAAAAGCTTGACCACGTTCCTGTGGTTAATTTGTGAAAGCACTAGCACTTCGTTGATGAACTGCTCTACTTGGCTACTGTCTCCAAGTCGAGCTTTCTTTATAGCAACTATGGAGTTATCTGGTAATATCCCTTTGTAGACTGTTCCCTGGCCTCCCTGGCCTATGATTCTACTTTCATCATAACCATTTGTTGCTTCCTTCATGCCTACCTCAGTAAATATTTTAACATCAATGTTTGATGGCCCTGCTCCTAAGAGTCGCTGTATCAACATACCACCGCCATTTTGCTCGAAGAATTTTTGTCGGAGCTCAGTGTTTTTCTGATGCTTCATTTTCTGTTTTATACAGCTACCGACAAGTAGGATGACCAAGAAGCCAATGGTTGTTCCTGATCCCACAGATCATAGACACACATAGATGGTTAAAATGAGTTCATCTGGGAAACAATAAAACTTGGAACAGTGAGGGAAAGCTTACCAAGAAGAATTATAGTCCATCCAACGTCGTTACGCTTGCAGCTCATAGTGTTGGTATCTAAGCTGTAACCAGATCGACACTTACAATAGAAACCTCCAACCTTGTTTCTACATGTGTTGGGATCCGAACAATTATGTCATTAATATCTGGCCCAAGGGAAAACAAAACAAGATGCAATAACAAGTGTGTGAGGACAACAATTAACAACCAATAGAAGAAAGAAGCAAAATAAATTATTATGAAGTATACCATGGCAGCCGTATGAACGGTATGGATTCCCCTCATAACCTTCAAAACATTTGCAGTTATACCCGACTCCACGAGTGGAGTCGAAGCATGTGCTATTCCCACCACATATGCTTTTGTTGCCAACTTGTTCGCATGTTTGTTTTCCAATGGACCAATCTAATACCACAGGGAAGTCTGTGACATTACGTAAATTCTTAAGATCCTCCACCGCATCGAAGTTAAATGTACCATTTTCGGCGAGAAACGCATAGCTACAAGGATTAAAGCTATTGACAGAAGTGTGGTTGTTAAAGCTGTAAGGCCGGACTTTGATGAAGTTGGTCCCCCTAGGGACATGATTATGGCAGCAGCCTTTACCAGAACATTCTCCATTTGGCTCCGGACGAGAAGCACAAACTGACATGCATCCAAATGAGTAATTTGCAACTCCATAAGTGCTCAAAAATGCGTAAGTGTTGCAGCCTACTGCAGTAAACCTGTTTTTGGTTGAGAGAGTTAAATTACCCAGCTCAAAAGTGTAATAATCCCAACCACTCGAATTTCCTCGGCTATCATAGCAAGAGTAGGAAGGGGGAACCCGAACACGTAGCTCGCCGCTGTGAGTAATGTTGATGACTGGAATGTTGCCAAAGAGTAGCTCCTCTTTCTTGTTACAAGTAAGATGGAAACTATCAGGGTCTCCATAGTAACAACGTGGTGAAGTGCCAAAAGGGTACTCGATTGTGACATTTCCACATCTAGTTTGGCAACCTTGAGGAGGTTGAGGTTTCCCCCTGACCAGCTTCGTATAAGCAAGGTAGAAAAAAGCCACCAAGATCAGAGCCTCTTGCAACTTCATCTTCTCCTTTCTCTTTTTTTTTTTTTTTTTTTTTTTTTTTTTCTCACTTGCTTTTAGTCTCTCCAAAGTGGTTTCTCTTTGAGTTTTATCTCATCTCTCCGAGGCTTCTTCTTATTATAGCTAAGACCCCAATCTTGAGAGGTTGAGGTTGCTCTGGTAAGTATTTAATTACACAGACCAAATAGTGGACTCGATAATTAAACATTTATCTTCAATGTTGCCTTGTAAGGAAGATGTAATTATAACTGTTGGACTTTTCAAACAATTTGGTACAAATCATATACAGTGTTGATTAGTTTTTTAATCATGTAACAACTGTACCATAGCTTGTTATTGAATGGAGACTAAAAACTACGAAGCCCAAGATCCCGACCGGTTCCATCACTCCCTTTAATATATTCCTACTTAATATCCCATCACTCTCTTTCAATTTAACTTTGTAGGACACACAGATAACAACCACGTACGAGGTTTTTCAATGATGTTGCCTCAAAATTACACCTCAAAAGTCAATATTTTTAGTTTTTACTTAGAAGAGTATATATTTACACCTCAAAATTCAAGTCTTATTTTTCAATTACGAAAATTGGCCTTGTTGTTGTGGCCATGCAGGAATGAGGGACTCGCGATGATCAAAGTATGCTCTCTGTTTCTTTTGCAGCTTTTTATTGAAGAAAATTAGTGATATAATTCTTTTAGGGCTTACCCTTCGTTCTATGTTAGATATGACTTAGAGAACAAGATTTGCATCTTGTGGTGAAATTATTGTGGATACGTGAAACTAATCGTAATGGATAGAGATCATGCAAAGTATCCCTCCTCAGACTCAGAATAACCTTGGAAAGAAACAGTAAAGGGGAGGGAATCTGCAAGCTTCTAGTTTAATAAGATAGACCCCTTCACCTAATCGTTCTCTTCCCTGCTTCTTTGCACTGTCTTTTAGAATTAGACATATTGTTAGTTTAAACTTTGATAGTTAAGAATTTGGGTTTCCAAAAGATTTGCTTGCCCAAAACTTCCAAAATGGCATAATATAATCTACATAGATATTTAAAGGACATCGACAAGCTAGCAAACAGTTCAATGATATCTTGTGCATATATATTACCTAAGCAAAAACAAACGATTTAGAAAAAAAGTCAAAAACAAACAAAACATGAACAACAGTTAAACAAACACACATGTCAGAAAATGTAAATCATCAATGGTATATAAGGTAACAAACTAGATATTGATTAAAGCGAAGAAAAAACCAAGTCTAGCTATCAAGCTCTTACATTAAGTTCCTTAAAAAGAAAAAGAAAAAAAGTAGAAAAAACACATTACAAAGAGGCAATACTTTCAATGTGTTCGGGTGAGATAGTGACGGTCATATTCTTTAGGAGTCCATATCGGCACCAAAACTCTTCATCGTCTACAACTCCGTGGAGCCCAACGCTTCTGATGTTTTTCTTTTCTACATTGTAGTAGAAAATGAAGAAGGGTTGACCAAGGTTTAGGAGATATTTTGGGGCAAAAATGATTTCACCAGCCTTGTTCGTGCCCGGGGAAGTCACATCGACCAAAGGGAAGGGAAGCTCAAATGTTTGCTTGGACCAATCATGTTTCATGGCATCTTCAAGTATCCATAAACCAAAACTTTGGAAAGGAGCATATGGGTATATTGAAATCGAAGCTAACTTCCCTCGGTAATCTATCAATATTGATTCAAACTCCCAGAAGACAACATCCCTAGGCGCATTAATAAAGCTTATTTTCTCGTATCTAACATCAAAACACACAATCACCGGATCCATTCTTAGGTTAGGGGTCCAAGCAGCATAATAGATGGAACCATTGATGTAAAGTCCATCGGCTACAGGGTAATATGGAGCGGTGGTAACCTTTTTGCGTGATACTTCTCCTCTTCCTCCAAATGTTATAACCTCGTGAACTAGAAAATCAGGAAACAGGTCATGACGAGTCACCAGGTTCAACGCTTTGAATTGACGACCAACAGGATCATATCCCAAGGACGCGCGGATTCCTTTAATGGGTAAAGTAATGACTTGCCTCGTGGTCGGGTTACATACAATGAACTGAAATCTACTACTACAACAACCGAGAAAGCCATGGATGGAAGGACATTTGAAGTTGTAATTCAAGACCACAGAAGGTATTGTCATGTCTAGCGTAGCAACTAAAGAAGAAGATTTCTCTTCCTCGAAGGAAGAGGAAAAATGAACAAACGCTCGACGTCACGCTTAGCGTATACACCACCGTTACATAAAGTGACTGTAAAACGCGATCGCGTCGAGGACAAAGTGTAGTAGGAATCGACGAATCTCTGGCTTCGGATGATGGAAGACCATTCCTTTGACACGCATCGGGCCTTCATCATAGACTTTGACGGCAATCTACTAAGTATCTCCACCTCTAAATCATAAGGGATCGAATATTCTAGCTTGTCTTTCTCATCTTCCACCTCACTGCTCTTGATGGCAGTTCCCAACAAAACCATGGATTCGACTTGGCAAAGGCGTTTCCTTCAGGAGCTTGGATCGGTTCTAACAACACATAGACTGATACACAAATCATATATGATTTGAGATGTTTCTATTCTAATGAGTGTGACTTCATGCTTGTAAACTAAGAAATGGTAAAACCCTAAATATTTGGGCTCTCGACGGGAAATATAAGGCCCATTAAAACCCAACTGTTTACATAAAAAAATATTTTCAAGACTAAAAAAGTCAAAATCGAAAGGGATAAAAAGAAACAATCCCTAGAATTTAGAAGAAGAGCTTCAGGAGGACTGAGAGCAGTGACTAGTGACGACGACAATGGCGAAAAGTATCACAATCGATGACGAGTCTCCGTATTATGTCCAGCCAGAGTATCTTGAACTATCACCCAATCTTTAAGATGTTCTCTTGACTTGTTTCCGTTGACCTGTCCAAACTTTCCAAATATTTGCAGGAATCTTGATCTAGTAAGTATTTAACTACACAGACACTACAAGAAAACAGGGTATTTACGACTACGTTTGGCGACTAAATGCGTAGTCGCCAAATTAAGCGACTATTTGCCTACTATCTTACGACTATTTTACAACTGCATAACATTAGTCGTAACTCAGACGTTATTTGCCGACCAAATACAATAGTCGGTATTGTAGTCATTGATTGACGACTATTATACGACTAAATGGGAAGAACTTAATTTTGTTGTATCAAAGCAGCTAATTTGGCGACTACGTAGCAACTATGTCTAATAGTCGGTAATTTGGCTACTAATAAGTGACTAATGTTTTGGCATTTTTCACATATATAAACTATACATACATGCATCATGTTGTGGCATTCTCATATTAATCTCATTTTCAAAGGCACAAACAAAATATATGAAAGGTGAAGCTCAAGAAAATGTATATGAATCAGTAGGTCTGATCTTTTAAAATTAGTATCTTCATTTATGCAAAGTCATAAAATGTAATTTTAATTTAAAAATAGAAAATGTAATTTTTGTTATAGTAAGTATATATGTAAATAATGTTTGTAAATTTAAAGTGATCAATATATTATGTAGTGTATATATAAGTAGCAGATTTCAAATAATATGTAAACTAAACTAAATTATATGTTTCTCTAAAATTAAATATGGCTACTGGTTCGCGACTAATAAGTGACTAACTACATAATATTGGGTTTAAACATGTTTATTACGTGTTGGACCAGGTTTTGGACTACAGGCGAAGCCCAATTTGTTAAAATAAAATCACATACCAACTCATCAGCGACTAATAAGTGACTAATTTTAAAACACTTAGGGACTAAACAAGTCCGGGTATCCATTTACGCGGTCCAGCCCATAAACAAACGACCTAACCCTAATGCTCAAACCCTAATCTCTCATTTCTGATTTCTCTCAATCTCTCTTCTCCGTTTCTCTCAATCTCTCTTCTCCGTTTCTCTCAATCTCGCAATCGCCGATTCTCTCAGT
The DNA here is from genome assembly GCA_023657505.1 of Camelina hispida. Classification (NCBI taxonomy): domain Eukaryota; kingdom Viridiplantae; phylum Streptophyta; class Magnoliopsida; order Brassicales; family Brassicaceae; genus Camelina; species Camelina hispida. Next base: position 10,705,405 of record CP094631.1, on the reverse strand, counting down.
CGTCTACGATGAAGGTTAAGAAGTCTGGACGAAAGAGGAATGTCTCCAACGCTGCTCTCAGACCCGGTGGCTCGAACCCTAAGTCGAAGGTTCAAAAAGTCAATCCTCTACCGCCGCAGTACAACTTCACGCCGGCGGCTCACAATCCAACGCCTCAGACGCCTCAAGAACAAGTCCGCGTTTCCCCCCAACTATCGACGTCAGCCGGACCGCAGGTGAGAAACTATCCACCGCCACAGATCCTGTTTGAGAATTCCGTGAATCGAAGCCGAGAAGACCAACCAGCTAGGTCATTACCAGAAGTCCAAAATAATCCACCGGTTCAATCGAATCCTTTGCATGCTTCTGGAAGATCTCCAGTTCAGAACTCTCACGCTCATAGCCATCCGTCTTCTCAAGGTAACAACCAAAGCCATCCGTCCTCTCAAGGTAACAACTTCGAGGAGCCAGATCCAGTATTGCCAGAACTCCGGGAGGACACGTTGAGGGCTCTTAACGCCATACTTATGGTGCCGGACCGCGACAAATTTACCACCGTGCTCTCTCCGGAACCGAAGCCTAACACGACTTGGTGAGTAAACATGTTTTAATTTTGTGTTGTCATACATGTGTTAGGGTGATATGTGGTAGTTTTGTGATTGTTTTGTCATTGTTTTGTTGAGTATATGTGTTTTGTCGAGTATATGTGTTACATAGTCGAGTGATATGTGATTGTTTTGTCATTGCTTTGTCATTGTTTTATCGAGTATATGTGTTTTGTCATGAACTTTTGTGTTTTGCCATTGTTTATTGTTTATTTTTTTGTCGAGTATATGTGTTTGTCATGAACTATTGTTTCTTGTTTTGTCATTCCCAAGTCTTGCATCAGTTAGTAGTAACTAGAAAAGTATATGTGTTTGTCATGAACTATTTTTTATTGTTTTGTCATTCCCAAGTCTCTCATCACTTAGTAGTAACTAGAAAAGTATGTGTTTGTCATGAACTATTGTTTATTGTGAACTTGTCATTCCCAATTGTTTATTGTGAAGTGGTTTGACTTGATTCTTATGTTATGAGGTTTACTCGTGATGTCAAATCAAAACTGGTGCGGTCGATTACAAAGGTTTTTACAAACAAATTTGATTGTGAATTCTACAATTGGTCATGTGTGCCTCCGGATAGAAGAGAAAGATACTTCCTTGAGTTTGCGGTATATTTTTCTGTCATATATCATTTATAGATAGGTTTTAATTGTTGCTTATCACTAACTTAATTCTATTTTTTTTTCCTAGAAAACACACACTTGGGATCCATTGATAACAGGGACAGTGCAACATTTTTTCTATGAGATATGTCAACGCCGGATGAAGAACATGGTAAGTGACGTTAGGACTAGTCGAGTGCAACCTAAATGGATCGAGGGTGAACTCTGGAAAACAATGGTTGTGAAGTGGGATACTGAAGAAGCACAAGAAAGGAGTCGAATCTATTCCAATGCTCGTATGTCAGACCGTAATGGTCTCGGTCCACACTCGCATTTATCTGGGCCAACATCGTATCAACAAGTCAAACAAGGCTTGGTGAGTAACTTTAACTTATGTCTTAACCTTTCTTTTGTAACTTTAACTTATGTCTTTTGTAACTTTAACTTATGTCTTAATTTTTTTTTTTTTTGTAACATTCCAGGAAGAGAAACTTGGGAGACCTGTGAGTATTGATGAGGTTTTCAAAGAGACACATACAAGGCCAGATGGTACGTATGTCGATCGAAAAGCCGAGAAGATCTTCTCAACTTATGAGAAAAACTTGCAAGCTAAGATATCTGAGATCGAGTCAGATCCTTCACGAGCTCAGGAGCTCACAGCAGAAGATTATACGACCATCTTTCTTCAGGTAAAGTACCATTTTTACAATTTCACAATCTATATTTAAAGAGTCTTCATAACTTTCATTTTCAGAACTAACAGTTTCATTTTTTCTTTTCTAAGTCCACTGAGAAGGATTCACGAGGTAATATTTTTGGACTTGGAAGCCTCAAGGATCATCTTCAGGATCTTCTCAATGGCAGGAGCTATCAACGAGGAGAGTCATCGTTTGTAGCATTTCAAGATCAAGTGAAGGAAGCTCATCGTATAATTGAAGAACAAGTTGCCTATACTACAAAACGTGATGCTGAGATTGCTGCTCGTGAAGCAGAACACTCCAAAGTTGTGGCTGAGCAACAGAAGAAGATAGAGCACTTGGAAAAGTTCATGCGTACGATGTGTCCGGCCTATGTTGAATTCCAAGAGTCTGAATCAAGTGATGCATCCACCGCCTCTCCAACACAAAGAACATCTCCTTCTTAGGTTACTTCTTAAGCTACTTATTCGGCTACTTATTATGTTTAGAACCTCTTTTGGTTATTATGAACTTGTCACTTTGGGTTGATGTGTCAATCATAGTTTTTGATTGATCACTTTTGGTTCTCTTTTTGTGGTTCTCTTTTTGTAATTGCTAATGTTACAACTGAAAAAATTACTATTGTGGTGAATTTTGGTTATTAAAAATATGAATTTTAGATTTCTGTTTGATTTCTTTTTTTTTTTTGTCAAACAGATTTCTGTTTGATTAGAAATTCGATTTATAAAACAAAACAAAACAATTATGGTTTTAATCACTATAGTCGTCAAACCAGTCGTCGTAACATAGTCATCAAATAGTCGCTAAATCGTAGCCACCGAGTCGTATAATTTAACGACGAATTCACAATTATTCGTAAACAACTTCTGTCAATATTTTATTAATCGTAACATAGTCGTCAAATAGTCGTAACTACTAACGACTGAATTACGACTATGGTTACGACTACATGACATAGTCGTAACGTAGTCGCTATTTACCGACTATGTTACGACTGAATTTCCTTACCGACTGCCGATTTACGACAACCGTTATTAGTCGTAATTTAGTCGTTATGTATGATTTAGCGACTATATAGTGACTAATAGTGTAGTCGTAAATCACATGTTTTCTTGTAGTGAGACCAGACCAGACCAGACCAGACCTAGACTAGTAGTGGACTTGTCAAACATTTATCTTTAATGTTGCCTTGTAAGGAAGATGTGTTGAGAATTGAGTTCTTGATTACATCTGCAACAAAGAGAAATCAGTCAGTCGAAGAACAAAGAAGAAAAAGCAAAGCAGCAAAGCTGCCATGAAGAAGACGTTGTCGGAGAAGAGACGACGTGAAGAGAGGAGTCAAGGAAGGAGAAGAGCAAAGTCAACATGGACTTTGTGTTTTGTTGTAATGGGCTGCAGAGATGAAGAAAGGCCCAAACAAGTTTAAGCTTAACTAAGTTGTTAGAGTCTAAGAGTATCCTCAATGGGGGGTTTTAACAAGGGTTGTTGTTGAAAAGAAACAAAAAAATAAATCAGATAAATAAAAAAAATGTTAGAGAGCCTCTTATTTAGTAGACTCTTTTATGGAATAAGAGACCATACGTGTCACTTATTCGTTGGTTGAACCAATAATAGAAGAAAGAAATTTTTTTTTTCTTTCGGATCCAAAATTTTCTTTTTCTTTCGGATCCAAAATTTCTTTCATGCGAATCTTTCTGTCTCTCTCTTTCTCTCTCGATCGGAGTCCAAAATTCACAAAGGAAAGATTGAAACTGCAGAGGGCAATCGGAGATCACAAAGGAAAGGTTGGTTACCCATCTTCTTGACTCAGTGATTCAGTGATTCGGGTTCTCCGGTGATTCAGTGGTTACCCATCTTCTTGACTCAGCGATTCGGGTTCTCCGGTGACCGAGTTTGCACTAAAGGTACCACCTTTCTCTTAATATGTCGATTAATTTTCTCAATCTGTAGTTTCCTATGAATTAGATTCTCAAATTCGGTTAGGGTTACACGAAATTTGGGATTTTTATTATTACAAAGGGGGTTCTTGAATTGGTTTAGGACAAGTGATTCTGTTTTTTTTGTTTTACTTTTTTCGCGAAGCGGTGTTTCCTTTGTTTTTTTTCTAGGGTTTCGAATGGGAAATTAAAATTCTGTGGGTTTTGAGTGTCTCGACTTTAGTTTGTAAAGTTTTGTTGCAATTAGGGTTTGCTCTTTCTCGTGTAGCTGATCTTTATTAGCGTCCTAAGATTGATCTTTGTACTCAATGTTTGAGCTATTTTGTTTTCAAGGTGGTAATTATGGTGGTTTTGAATATTGGTTGATGCTCAAATCAGTTTTGAGCACTATGAGTTTGGTACCTTTTTGGCTTTACCTCTTTTCTGCTGACGATCTACTCTAGCTTGAACAGTTTTGTTGCAATTAGGGTTTGCTCTTTCTCGAGTAGCTGATATCATTGGTGTCCCAGTTTTATCTTTGTATTCAATGATTTAGCTGTTGGTTAAAGCACAAATCAGTGTTGGCGCTAGGAACAGTTTTGTTGCAATGAGGGGTATGGTAGCAAATCTCATTGATTTCTTTGATCGCTTATGTATATGTAACATATTCGCTGACCAAAACTTTATACACTTTTTATCTTTTCTGAAATCTCATGGTACATACACTGATTGGAGGAGTAAGGAGGCTTATTTCACGAAACAAATGGATTGTGCTTTGTTCAACAACACAAGTGGAAACCTCTAAGGAAGAAGATCCAATCTGTATTCTCTCAGCTACAATAGCTGTTTACGAACCAGGTACATGACTTTATTTCTTGACTTTATTTCTTGGATGTTGATTGAGATTCATATAACTCTAACTTAATAAAAATTTTGATTATTGTTTTTGTTCCCCTTGGTGTGTTCTGTTTATCTTGACTTCCTTTTTTTTTTTTTTATTGGGTTATTAATTTATTTGGTGTTAGTTTAGGTAAGAGTCCACTCAGTCATTGATTAGGGAGATACATGTCGAGTCATTCATTGATGAATGCTTCAACATCAAAGTTATTGTTTGATGGTATAGGGTTTGTAGGTTGTTTTAATGTGATAAATGTTTGGTTGTTGTAGTTTAGGTAAAAACTTAAATTTGAAAACCTATACCCACTTGTTTTAAAAGTAAACTAATGGTGAGCTATGTATAAATAAAAGGTTCACTTGATAGTAAAACACTAAACACACAACATTAAGCCTTTAGCACAAATCACACACAATTAGCCCTTCCTTCTCCTCCTAAAACACACACGAATAACTAGGCTATGGATTCAGACAACTCCATGAATCCCTTTGGTCACTCTCCTGGCTTCTTCGACCTTCTACAAAGTCAACATGAAACCCACATGCTTGTTGACTCTCCCTATGAGAGTCAGTGTTCTGACGCCCCACCTGCAGCTACATCTCCTGTTGGTAACCGCAGAGCAAGGCATACATGGTTACCAACAGATGATCTGATGCTTGTCAGCGCTTGGCTGAACACGAGCAAGGATCCTATAAGGTCAAACGAGCAACGACTTGGAGCTTTCTGGGGAAGGATAGCGGATTATGTTGCAGATTGTCCGAGTGCTGTAGGCCGACCAAAGAGAGAGCCCAGTCATTGTAAGAAGCGGTGGGGTAAGATCAACGACACTGTGTGCAAGTTCGTTGGTTGCTATGAGGCTGCGACAAGGGAGAAAACAAGTGGACAGAATGAAGATGACGTTATGAAGTTAGCAAACCAGATCTACTTTAATGATCACAAGAAGAAATTCACCTTCGAGCATGCTTGGCGAGAGCTTAGATATGATCAGAAGTGGTGTGCTAACACAGCTGCTAAAGAGACAGGAGTGAAAAGGACATGGGTGGATGGTTCTGCAGATCCTTCAAGTTCCCGTCCTCCTGGTGTTAAGGCTGCAAAGAGAAAGGCCAAGACGAACAGCAACACTCAAGCGGATGTGGAGGGAGATCCCAAAGCTTGGTTGGAGTTTCAGATGCAAGAGGTTGCGAGGATGTATGAGATGAAACAAAATGATTTTGCTTTGAAAGAGAAGGAGTTTGTTATGAAAGAGAAGCATAGTAAGCATGTGATGCTTGAAAATCTCATTGCAAAAAAAGATTCACTTACTGAATCAGAAAAAACTTTAAAGGACAAGCTTATTGATGACATGTTGTCATCAGTTTGAATCGGTTTGGTGTGTAAAGAGTTGTTGACTTTGATGTTTGTTTAAAGGACAAACTCACTTTCGTGTTTTCGGTTTATTTGATGGTTGTTTTATGTACTAGATGATATGTAATCTGTTTGTTGTGACTTTGATCCTTCCTTGTAATCGGTCTTATGTACTCGGCTTGTCTTGTATTAGTTTCCTTATTTGGTTTTACTAATATACTCGGCGTTCCTTTCTTTTGTTATGTTATTGGCTTCTCTTGTGTATGTGGTTTGGTCTTGTAATAATATGTAATCTTATTTGTTTTTGGTGTTGTATTTATGGTTTCAGGATAAAAGACAACGATGGTGCTTGTTGATTTTGACCACACACAAGCGAATCCCGTGAGCTTCAAGGACAAACAGTCTCCCATGATCTTCAAGGACAAACAGTCTCTCGTGAGCAAACAGCAATAATGGAACTAGAGCATAGTTTTTACCACATATATTTTCTGTAGTACACTTCTTTTGTTTTTTTGTGACACACACCACAAGTTTGTAACAAGTACAATATTTGTTGTTATCTCACCATACCACAAACTTTGTTACAAAAACACACCACATATTTTTCCAGTGTACAAGTCTATAAAACGAAGAGAGATAGGCGTATCAAACACTCACCAAATCACAAACTTATCAAACACTCTCTATCTTATCAAACACTCACATATTATCAAACACTCTACCAAAAATTTCACTTTCATTCCAAAAATGGCATCTTCTTCTCACAATAATTTTAATGACACCATTGATGAATGCTTAAATCAAGTTTGTGACCAAATTTCCAATTCAGTTTGGCAATCTCTTCTTACTCCACCTGTTCAACATCAACAACCACCCAAACCAAAGAAGACGAGAACTTTCTTTGAAAGAAACCGTGAAGTCGGCCACGCCCACTTGTAGAACGATTACTTTAGTGAAAATGCGATCTACCCTCCCCGTATTTTCCGACGCCGTTTTAGAATGAACAAGCCCTTGTTCATGCGAATCGTTGAGCGACTCGGAAATCAAATTCCATTCTTTGAACAACGTAGAGATGCTACAGGAAGGTGGGGGTTTTCAGCACTACAAAAGTGTACAGCAGCAATTCGTATGATGACATATGGTTCGGCTGCTGATGCGTTTGACGAATACCTCTGAATTGCTGAAACCACGACGTACTCATGCTTGGATCATTTTGTTAAAGCAATCATAACTTGTTTCGGAGATGAGTACTTATGAAGACCGACACCAGAAGATCTTCAACGACTTCTCGATATTGGAGAGCTATGCGGATTTCCGGGGATGATAGGAAGCATCGATTGTATGCATTGGGAGTGGAAGAATTGTCCAACCGCATGGAAAGGTCAATATACACGTGGTTCTGGCAAGCCAACAATCGTTTTAGAGGCTGTAGCTTCACAAGATCTCTGGATCTGGCATGCTTTTTTCGGATGTCCAGGTACATTAAACGATATAAATATTCTTGACCGCTATCCTGTGTTTGATGATATTTTAAACGGTCGAGCTCCTAAAGTTAAATACAGTGTCAACGGACACCAATACAAATTGGCTTACTATCTCACGGATGGTATTTATCCAAAATGGTCTACTTTTATCCAATCTATTCCATTGCCACAAACTCCAAAAGACTCTTAATTTGCTACACATCAAGAAGCTGTACGTAAAGATGTCGAGCGTGCTTTTGGAGTTTTGCAGGCTCGATTTGCTATAGTCAAAAATCCGGCTCTTCTTTGGGATAAGGAAAAAATTGGAAATATAATAAGAGCATGTATCATACTGCACAATATGATAGTAGAAGATGAACGAGATGGATACACTCAGTTTAATACATCTGAATTCACCCACATAGAGTCCAACCGAACTTCAGAAGTGGACTACAGCTTACCAACAATCAGGCCTTCATGTGTCTCCACTATGATGAACATTCGTTTGAGTGTTCTTGATCGAGAAAAACATAAACAGTTGCAAGATGATTTGGTTGAGAATATTTGGGCAAAATTTGGAGGATACAATTAATCATTTTCACTTTTTATGATTTGTATTTCTATTTTATGATGTTTTAATATTTTCTACGTTTAATATTTTATGAAATGCAATAATTTTATAAACATCAATCTTAATATGTAATAATTTCATATTGTATTTTAATTTATTTATTTTAAAAAAAGAAATTCAAATTAAGAGACTCAATATTAGAACCCACCATTGAAGGGGTACATTTTAATTACAATACCTAAAGTTCTTATTCAACCAAAAATACAAATTATATTAATTAAAAAGTTTAACAACCCCAAAAATATATCCCCCCATTGTGGAAGCTCTAAGGAAGTGTGTTGTGTTAGGCATAGTTAGAGTGTGAGTTGTTGAATGTGTAAGAGTGAATCAAGGAACTAGAGTTCCAATGAGCAAGTAGAGTGGCTACTTGTCTTGTGTAAGAGAGTAGTTAGTAGGGGTATGGTCTAGAAGTATGGGTGCAATTGTGTGTGTGTCAAGTAGAAGTAGTATATGTATGTGTGTGTGTGGTCTTGTAAGAAATAATCTAAGTGAATGCAATGTAGACTATTAAAGTTTCTCTCTTCTCTCTTAGTAAAGAATCGTTGGTGAAGAGAAACAAACACAAGAGAGATAGAGAGAGTAACTCTATGTTTCTGTTAAAACAGAGAATAAAAACAGAGCATAAGAGAGTGTGTAAGGGAGATGGTGAACCTCTTAAGAAAGACTAAGAGGAAGATCCTGAAACGTTAACAAGATGTAATTGTAACAATTGGACTTGTCAAACAATTTGGTACAAATCATATATTGATTAGTTTTTTAATCATGTAACAAGTGTATCATAACTTGTTATTGAATGGAGACTAAAAACTACTAAACCCAAGATCCCGACCGGTTCCATTACCCTTATTCACGCCCTTTACAGTTCAATGAAATCTTCTTACCTTCTAGCAGAAACAAATGGTTTAGAAAAAACAAACAAAACACTCAACACATGAACAACAATTAAACAAAATACACATGTCAGAGAATGCAAATCATGAGTGGTAAGATAACTTTGCTAGGTGTTGAAAGAAGAAAAATCCAAGTCTATCCAGCTCTTCCATTAAAGAAAAAAAAAACACCCACACACATTACAAAGAGGCAATACTTTCAACGTGGTCGGGCGAGATAGTGACGCACGTATTATGTAGGAGTCCATATCGGCGCCGAAACTCTTCATCGTCTGCAATTCCGTGGAGCCTAACGCTTCTCATGTCTTTCTTTTCTACATTGTAGTAGAAAATGAACAAGGGTTGACCAATGTATGGGAGAGATTTTGGGGCAAAAATGATTTCACCAGCCTTGTTGGTGCCTGGGGAAGTCATATTGACCAAAGGGAACGGAAGCTCAAACGTTTGCTTGGACCATTCATGTTTTGTGGCATCCTCAAGTATCCATAAACCGAAACTTTGGAAAGGTTTAAAGGCGTTTACAAAAATCGAAGCTAACGTCCCTCGGTAATCTATCAATATCGAGTCACCCCAAAACAGAGGATCCCTAGGCACTTTAATAAAACTTATGTTCTCGTATCTAACATCAAAACACGCAATCACCGGGTCTAGTCTTTTGTCCCAAGCACCGTAATAGATGGAACCATTGATGTAAAGTCCATCGGTAAAAGGGTGATAACGAGCGGTGGTAACCTGATTACGTGATACTTCTCCTGTTCCGCCAAGTGTTATAACCTCGTGCACTAGAAATTTAAGAGGCCGGTCAGGAGAAGACACCAGGTTCAACGCTTTGAATTGACGACCAATAGGATCATATCCCAAGGATGCGCAGGGTCCTTTAATGGGTAAGGTAATGACTTGCCTCGTGCTCGGGTTACATACAATGAACTGATAATTTTTAGAATAACAACTGAGAAAGCCGTGGATGGAAGGACACTTGAAGTTGCTATACAAGACCACATCAAAAGGTATTGTCATGTCTAGCTTGGCAACTAAAGAAGAAGATTTCACCTCGAAGGAAGAGGAAAAGATGAACAAACTCTTGAAGTCAGTCGGGGCGTATACACCATTACAGCAAGTGACTGTAAAACGCGATCGCGTCGAGGAGGTTAATGCGTAGTATGAATCGATGAATCTCTGACTTCGGATGATGGAATACCATACCTTTGACACGCATAGTAGCTTCATCAGAGACTTTGCCGGCAATCTAGTCAGTATCTCCGCCTCTAGATCATAAGGGATCGAAACTAGCTTGTCTTTTTGATTGTTCTCGTTACAACCTCCGTCACTGCTCTTGATGGCAGTTCCCGACAAAACCATGGAGTCGACTCGGCAGAAGCGTTTCTTTTGGTGGGTCTTCGTCAGAAACTTCAACAAGATAGATTGCTTCTAAGTTCTAACAACACATACTCACACAAATCATCCGACTGAGATAGTTTCTATTCTAATGTGTGTGACAATGCTTGTAAACCAAGGAATTATAAAAACCCTAGAACTTTGGGCTCCGGACGGAAAATATAAGGCCCATTTAAAGCCCAACTGTTAACATAAAAATATATTTAAAGATTAAAAAAGTCAAAATCGAAAGGAATAAAAAGAAGCAATCCCTAGAATTTGACTCAGAGCAGTGACGAGTGACGACGACAATGGCGAAACCTATCATCACAATCGATGAAGAGTCTCCGTATTATGTACAACCAGAGTATCTTGAACTATCACCCAATTCCTTCTCTATCGAAAAACTAAGCGAAGCGGAAGACAACTACATCTACTGGAAACTACGATTTCTCGATTTCCTTCGATTCACGAACAAAATCGGATTCATCGACGGCACAATCGAGAAACCAGAACCTTCCTCGCCGCTCTATCAGCCATGGAAACGATGCAACGCGATGGTTATGCTTTGGCTGATGAACTCGATGAGCGAGACGCTTGTAAAGTCAGTGTTGTACGCCGAGACTGCGCATAAAGCGTGGGAAAGTCTCAGGAGCAGGTTCGTTCCGAGCGTCGATTTGAAGATTTACCAGCTTCGTCGGAGACTCGCGTCGATGAGGCAAGGTGGTGACTCCGTGGCGGAGTATTTTGGGAAACTGAATAAAGCTTGGTTGGAGTTGTCTGAGTATGATCCTGTCCCCGAGTGTAAGTGCGGTGGTTGTAATTGCGAGAGTACGAAACTAGCTAAAGAGGCGAGAGAGAAGGAGCAGCGTTACGAGTTTTTGATGGGTTTGAACAGAGGCTTTGATGGTGTGATGACAGCGATCATGCTCGAGAAACCTCCTCCGTCTCTTTACGAAGCTTTCGGCAGGGTTGAGCGAGCAGAATCGATGATGAAGAGGTACAGGAGATGAAGAGTTCATAACACTTTTTTCTCTATGTTTTCGTTTTTATGCCTTTGTTTAGATTCTAGTGTTTCTTTTTTTCAGTTGTTTTTTTATGCCTTTGTTCATGAACACAAAAGCTCTAAATTTGCCAATAACCATATAGATTGGGGAAATATGAACATGATATATAAGAACGTATCCCAAAATATAATTGATGAAGCAACAAAGACGTAGGATTCTGTTTTTTACAAACAAAAGAGATACATATGTGATTTTGTGTGAAAGCATTAACATCAGCGGCCAGCTTCAATGTCCAATATTGGTACATTTTTAATGCTGTCATAACCACGGCTACTACTAGTATCGCCTTGTGCTGATAAGGTTTGAACGCCGAGCAAGTGTTCATTCTCCTCAGGATACTGATCCGACCACTTATGCTTTGTTTCTTTGACTCTCAAGGCCTCTAGCTCTGCAGCTACTTCTTTCATCTTTGGCCTTTCCTCTCCCGTAATTCTTGTACATTTAAGAGCAATTCTTGCAGCTTCCCGGATCTCACACTGATTGTCCTCGTTTATCACTTGCCCATTAACAATCTCATGCAACCTGTTCTCTTTCATAGCAGAAGCAAAGTAACTCACCAGATGTTTTGATGTTTGTGGCCGTTCAAAGCACAATGCCTTTTCACCTGAGATTAGTTCCATGAGGACTACCCCAAAGCTATAAACATCACTCTTCTCGTTCAGAAGCCCTGTGTTGTAGTATTCTGGGTCTAAATACCCGAGAGTGCCTTGCACCATAGTTGTGAGCTGCTCTTTATCCATCGGTATCAGCCTTGAAGCACCAAAGTCAGCTACTTTTGCAGTTAAGTCTTCATCCAAGAGAATATTAGCAGTCTTGACATCGCGGTGGATTATGGGAATAGAAGCAGAGGAGTGTAGATATGAGAGAGTTCCAGCGACTTCTATTGCTATCCTTAGACGGTGTGCCCATGTAAGAGAAGAATCAAACATGGAACCGTGCAAGTGATCGAAAAGGGTGCCACTGGTAATGAACTCATAAACCAGCAAGGGAACTTCGGTCTCTAGACAACATCCCAAGAGCTTGACCACGTTCCTGTGATTAATTTGTGAAAGCACGAGCACTTCGTTGATGAATTGCTCTACTTGGCTACTGTCTCCAAGTCGAGCTTTCTTTATAGCAACTATGGAGTCATCTGGTAATATCCCTTTGTAGACTGTTCCCTGGCCTCCTTGCCCCAGGATTCTGCTTTCATCATAACCATTAGTTGCTTTCTTCATGCTTACCTCAGTAAATATTTTAACATCAACATTTGATGGCCCTGCTCCTGAGAGTCGCTGTATCAACATGCCACCACCATTTTGCTCGAAGAATTTTTGTCGGAGCTCAGTGTTTTTTCGGTGCTTCATTTTCTGTCTCATACAGCTAACGCCAAGCAGGATTACCAAGAAGCCGATGATGGTTCCTGATCGCACAAATCATAGACACAAAAAGATGATTAGAATGAGTTGATCTAGGAAACAATAAAAGCTGAAACAGTGAGGAAAGCTTACCAAGAAGAATTATAGTCCATCCAACGGTTTTATGCTTGCAACTCATAGTGTTGGTGTCTAAGTGGTAACCAGATTGGCACTTACAATAGAAGCCTCCAGCCTTGTTTCTACAGGTGTTGGGATCCGAACAGTTATGTCTATTACTAGTACACTCGTTAATGTCTGGCCCAAGGAAAAAGAGAGCAAGAACTACTGTGTGAGGACAACAATTAACACTCAAAAGAAAAGAAAAAAAAGAACAATAAATTATTATGCAGTACCATGGCAGCCGGATGAAAGGTATGGATTCCCCTCAAAACCTTCAAGACATTTGCAGTTATACCCGATTCCACGAGCAGAATCGAAACATGTGCTATTCCCACCACAAATGCTCTTGTTTCCAACTTGTTCGCATGTTTGTTTTCCAATGGACCAATCTAATACCACAGGGAAGTCTGTGACATTACGCAGATTCTTAAGATCCTCCAACGCATCGAAGTTAAATGTACCATTTTCGACGAGAAACGCATAGCTACAAGGATTAAAGCTATGAACAGAAGTGTGGTTGTTAAAGCTGTAAGGCCGGACTCTGAAGAAGTTGCTCCCCCTAGGGACAGAATTATGGCAGCAGCCTTCACCAGAACATTCTCCATTTGGCTCCGGAGGAGAAGCACAAATTGACATGCATCCAGATGAGTAATTTGCAACTCCATAAGTGCTCAAAAATGCGTAAGTGTTGCAGCCTACTGCAGTAAACCTGTTTTTGGTTGAGAGAGTTAAATTACCCAGCTCAAAAGTGTAATAATTCGAACCACTCGAATTTCCTTGGCTATTGTAGCAACTGTAGGAACTATTAACCCGAACACGTATTTCGCCGCCGTGAGAAATCTTGATCACTTTATTGTCACCAAAGATTAACTCGTTTCTTTCATTACAGGTGATATTGAAACTACGATCTTCGGCATAGTAACAACCTGGAGAAGTGCCAAAAGGGTACTCGATTGTGACATTGCCACATCTTGTTAGGCAATCCTCGTGAGGTTGAGGTTGCCCCTTGACCAGCTGCGTATATGCGAGGGAAAAAATAGCCACCAAGAACACACCCTCCTGAAACTTCATCTTCTCCCTCTCTAAATTTGTTTCTCTTATCTGCCCGAGGCGTCTTAAAGCTAAGAAAACAAACTCCACGCTTGATATGTTCTCTTGACTTGTGTCCCTTGACCTGTCCCCACTCCATCACTAATAGCAGGAAGCTGCTATACTATTACAGTATATAACAATAGAGATTACAGACTACAGAGACCAGACCAAGTCAATGTAACGCAAGGAGGACGTTTTTAGTGGACTTGTCAACCATTAATCTTCAATCTCTAACTATTTTTTATTATATGCAGGCAACTTTTAACTATTATTTCCAACTTATACTGTTATATATTATTGAAATATTTATGCAAATTCCCTCAAGAGGGAGTATGTAGGAATTTTAAGGCTCTCTGTTTGCCTTTGAAAAAAGCTATTCTAGTAGTGTTACTTCACATTCACGAGTATTGTTTTTCATCATTACGACATAAATCACACATGTTGTGAGATAATTATTTTGAAATTTATAGCCGTAAAGGGTGATTGTAACATTTCAACATTTAGTGTGGCAACCCTCACGAGGTTGAGGTTGCTCGTTGACCAGCTGCGTAGACACGCAAGGGAAAGAATAGCCACCAAGAACACACCCTGCACCTTCATCTTCTATATTTATTTCTCTACTCTTTAACTTTGTTCCTCTTTTGAGTTTTCTTATAGGAAAGAAACCCCAGTACATGAGATGTTCTCTTTACTCATATTCACAGAACCGTTCCCATTCTTCCAGAAAAATTGCATGAATTTAGAAGACTAAAATTTAACTACACAGATCAAGACCATGCCAATTAATGTAACACGCAAGGAGGACGTTAATACATGCTTCATATCCCAACGTGTACGTTTACTTAGGTTGAACAGTGACAGCTTTAGGTCTCGGTCCTCTCGTCGTTTCTTGATATCTTGTTCGTTTCCATCATAGTGGGGTAGCCAATTTGGTTTTGTTGACAGTGACTTGCTTTCTTACTATTCAAAGATAAAGAAGGTTGCTAGTTGCAAGGAATCCTCATACAGTGTGATGTGTGAACCCTCTTCGTCAACTTCAGTCGCTATATCTCTCTCTTCTGTTCCTTATATTACACGGCAAATTTACTCTGTTTTTTCTTGACATTTATTTCCACCTCAAAATATATTTTTATCATCATTATTCAAATAAGATAATTGCCTTCACGTGGTACGATATGATGTAGGAATAAGACTCCCGAGTCATCTTCATCACAACATGCTCTGTTTTCTTCTGATGTTATTATTACAAGTTGTTTCTTTAATTCCCAGCTATGACATCCCTTTTAGATATTGATGAGTAACGAAACATGATGAGTCAAGCTGTTGATCAAATATCAAGTTTGAACCAATTGACTCAATTTTTTTTTTTTTTTTGAGTTTACCAAGAAACACACAAGGATCATATTTGAGATGATCGGATGATCATCATACTATAAGCACAATGATATATCAATGTCATATGGGGAATCCCATTTACGAACACTAAATTTTTTGATACCGAATCAACTAATGGTTAAGCATATAGCAATTTAGGGAAATTATGAACATATAATTTATGATCTACAAGGATTTCTCACGCGTAAATATTCTTGCACACAACAAAAAATAAAAGAAAAAAGAGATAAGCATTATTCACAAACAAAAAGATATACATGTGATTTTATCAGCGGCCAGCTTCAATGTCAAACCTTGCTACATTGTTGATGCTATCATAACCACGGCTACTAGTATGATACTTGGTGGGAAAACGTCACTTTACGGTTTTGGTGGGAAAACGTAATTTTACGGTTTTGGCGGGAAAACGTCACTTTACGGTTTTGGCGGAAAAACTTAATTTTATAGTTTTGGCGGGAAAATGTAATTTTACGGTTTTGGCGAGAAAACGTAATTTTACAGTTTTGACGGGAAAACGTAATTTTATAGTTTTGGCGGGATCACACAATTTTACGGTTTTAACGAAAAATGTGGATTTTCTAATTTTGGTTTTGACGAGAAAATGTAATTGCGTAATTATCCCACCAAATTCATAATTTTATAAGAGAAATAACAAACAGAAATCAGATTTTATAAAAGAAACGAAACAAAAAAAATCAGATTTTAATTTAAAAAAAAAACATAAAAAAAAATAAAATTCATATTTTATAAATGAATAACAACAAAAATAAATTCAGATTTTATAAAAGAAAATAAAAAATAAAACTCAGATTTTATAAGTGAATAACAACAAAAATAAAATTCAGATTTTATAAAAAAAATAACAAAACAAAACTGATTTTACAAGTGAATAACAATAGAAAAAAAATGGGCTGTCCATGGTCATGACCATCTAAAAATGGTCTTAATGGGCATAGACACTTTTTGGACCATTGTCCATTTGGGACTGTCCAACTTTAGTCCATGTAAAAGAATGTCCAGTTGGACTCGCCCAAATGGTCCATGGACGGACCATTTGACACCTCTACTAGTATCGCCTTGTACAGACAAGATGTGACCACTAATCAACTGTTCATTCTCCTCAGTATACTGATTCGACCACTTATGTTTGGTTGTTTTGACTGTCAAGGCCTCTAGCTCAGCAGCTACTTCTTTCATCCTTGGCCTTTCCTCTCCCATTAGTCTTGTACACGCAACAGCAATTCTTGCAGCTTTCTTGATCTCCTCCCTCTGATTACCCTCCTTCATCACTTTCCCATCAATAACCTCATGCAACCTAATCTCTTTCGTGGCAGAAGCAAAGTGAGTCACCAGATGTTTTGACTGCTGTGGCCGATCAAAGCACATTGCCTTTTGACCTGAGATCAGTTCCATGAGGACTACCCCGAAGCTATAAACATCGCTTTTTTCGTTCAGTAACCCTGTGGTGTAGTACTCTGGGTCTAAGTAACCTAGAGTGCCTTGCACCATAGTTGTGAGCTGCTCTTTATCCATCGGAATCAGCCTTGATGCACCAAAGTCAGCTACTTTTGCAGTTAAGTTTTCATCCAAGAGAATATTAGCAGTCTTGATATCACGGTGGATTATGGGAATAGAAGCAGAGGAGTGAAGATATGCAAGAGTTCCAGAAACTTCTATGGCTATCCTCAGACGGTGTTCCCATGTTAGAGAAGAATTAAAAATGGAGTCGCGCAAGTGATCGAAAAGAGTCCCACTCGGAATGAACTCATAGACTTACAATGGAACTTCAGTCTCTAAACAACACCCCAAGAGCTTGACCACGTTCCTATGGTTGATTTGTGAAAGCACTAGCACTTCGTTGATGAACTGCTCTACTTGACTACTGTCTCGAAGCCGAGCTTTCTTTATAGCAACGATGGAGTTGTCCGGTAATATACCTTTGTAGACTGTTCCTTGGCCTCCCAGACCAAGGATCCTGCTCTCTTCATTATTAGCAACAACAACAAACCTTCAACTGTTATAGAGGTTTTGCTCTGCAACAGCAAAACCGGTCCAAGCCCAACACCAGTCATGAATCTTGCGAAGCCCAACAAGCCTTTAATATTGGCGCCAAAACAGAGCAGGACCACTGATATATCATGGTTTTTAGGTGTTTTTAGCCATGATATAAGTCTTAATTATAGAGTCTTTTTGATGTTTTAGAGTCTTTTTGAGTCTTTTATAGGATTTAGCATGAATGGGAGCTTAATGGAGCTAAATTGGAGGATTTGGAGCTTAATCAAGCATTGAGGCAGTTGGGAGACGAAATTTAGAGAGTGCATCGATCGACACAGTATGTGCATCGATCGATGCTAGGCCAAAGTCAGAATTGGAAGTTTTCCCACAAGTTTTGAAGATTTACAAATATGCCCCAAAGTCTTCCATATTTGCATCATTAGTCCCTGGCCGTGTTTAGGAGTATAAATAGGATTTTTATGGTCATTGTTTAGACCTAAGCTTTATTTTTCCCTGCAACTTTTGAGAGCAAAACCCTGAGAGATTTTTAGAGAGCTTTTGGAGAGAAGAATCAAGACTCCTTCAGAGAAGATTCAGAACTCCTTTACTTCTACTTTAATCTCTTTCTTAATGCAATTTATTCAGAATATGATTTGTGTTTCATTGATTATGTCTGAGTAGATCTGTTTGTTAGGTTTAGGGTTTCTCATTAGGGATTTCATGGATTATTAGATCTGTTATTATTTAGGATTCATTATCTTTCTTGTTCTTCACCATAGGTTGTTCTTAATGCTAGATCTTTGATTAGTCATCTGGATTTAGATCTTAGGATTATTGATTGATATGAGAATATAATTGATTTTCGTGATAAAACCTTTGGTGAGCAAAATTACTTCTTGCAAAGAGATTTGAATTAGTGATTTTGTGAACTAGTCTAACCTGATTTTAAAGCTGATTTATTACCTAGAATTTTGCAAAGAGATTTGGATTTTCTGGTTTTAAGTTTAGATAATATTTGCAGTGAGAACTGATTTATTTTATAATTGAGTTTAGAGTTCAAGAACGGTGCTTAATTGTTGAATCCTGGTTGCTTAATTAATAGATCTGATTTTCCATGATTTCTTGAGAATTTCCCTAGGCCTAGCGTTTATTCCATCTGAATTTACATCTCTTTTATTTCTGTTTTATTTTGCTATTTAAATTAATATTTCTGTTTAGCATAATTAAAAGATTATTAAATCTATTGTGTGAATCTAGAGTTCTTGTGGATTTGATCTCTAAGTACTATAATTGACCTCTTAATTTGAGAGAGTAGCTCAGGGTTAAATTTGAGCATATCAAATTTTGGCGCCGTTGCCGGGGACTCTTTTGATTCACCATTAGATTAAAATCTTTGATTTTGTCTAAATTTTTCTTTTTCTGTTTTACTCACACGCTTTTGTTTCTTTTCTCTTGTGTGTTTCAGGCACATGCCTAAGCCTAGCACCAGGAAAAACCCTACTGGTCCAGTTGTTAAGCTTACCAACAAAGAGTTAGGACAACTAGAGCGTGAGAACACCAAAGCAGCCAAATCAACAAAGATGGTCAACCCAATCATATTGAGACCAGATGCGGCTGGAGTTTTGAGAGATCAAGAGGGTCATGTGCGCAACGAACTTGGCCAAAAACTTGATGCTGAAGGGCAAGTTATTCAGGAAGAACCTGCTGTCGTTGATGAGAATGCAGATGGCGTCGATCGACGCAACGTCGGCATCGGTCGACGCAACCAAGAAGGCATCGATCGACGCATAGTTGGCATCGATCGACGCAATGTCGGGGCTGGTGCGAACGGAGCCGATTTGGATGGTAACAACCAGCAGAACCTTCAGCCAAGACGGGACAACAATGGAGAGCTTGTCAAGACTCTTGCGGACTTCAACAGACCAGACTTATTCTATGAAAATCGTTCCGCAATTGTCCCTCCTCCATTCCCAAGGAATGACTTTGAGCTGAAGCCTGCCTACTTCGCTCTTGTTGGACAAAGGCCATTCCAGAATCTGCCAAATGAGAAGCCTCTAGATCACATAGAGCACTTTGAGGACATTGTCACTAGCATCAAGGCTAATGGAGTCACAGAAGACTACCTCTACTGCAAGCTTTTCCCCTACTCTCTAGCTGGGGAAGCTTCTCATTGGCTAAGGCAGCTGAAGCCAGGATCTCTGACAACCTGGCATGACATCAAGGTGGCATTCTTGAATCACTTTTATGATGATGCTATGTATGATGAGCTGAGGATCAAGCTTTCCACCTTTAGACAAGGTCCTACTGAATCTTACAAAGCTGCTTGGGTGAGATTTAAGGCATACCAGAGAGACTGTCCACATCATGGGTTCTCAGAGGTGCAGCTGATTAGTATCTTCTTTAGCGGGATTGACTGGAGGTATCAGATGGCTTTGGATGCTGCTAGCGATGGGAACTTCAAGACAAGGTACCCAGATGAAGCTGAACAGTTGATTGAAAGGCTAGCATCAAGCAACAATACCAAGAATGCGGACTTAGAGCGGAAAAGAGCACATGAAGGCCATGATTCAAATCAGTTTGCTACAGTAAATGCTAAGTTGGATACAGTGCATAACCTTCTTGTGGGAAAGAGGTCTGTCCATTTTGCTGAAGATGTTGAGACTTTTGAGTCAAAGCTAGAGACTACAGAAGCCGACGTCAACTATTTGTATGGAGCTGGTTATCAAAATCAGAGATTTGGTCAGAAGAGTTCCTTCACAGGAAATCCAAACAACAACTTCAATAGGAGCTATGGTTCTTCTTCTTACCAACCCCTCCCTCCACCCAATTCAGAGAGCAAGATGGAATTAATGCTTGGACAGATCTTGGAAGGTCAACAGAAGTTAACAGTGGACTTCAATGGGAAGATTGATTCTGTATACACTGAGCTGACTGGGAAGTTTGATGCATTGAATACTCATGTCAAGAAGCTGGAGAAGCAAGTGATTCAGACTGCTGGGTCTGTTAAAAGACAAGAGGAACTTCTTTCTAGAAGAACTGAGAACCCCAAGCATGCTTGCAATGCGATTTTGGTGAAGGAAGGAGATGACAATACGTCACTTGATCCAGCATCGACCGATGCAGCTGCTCAGCATCGATCGACGCAACCCTCAGTGGTCGTAGAAGGGTTGACTTTGCAAGACAGCATCGACCGATGCAACTCTAGCATCGACCGATGCAACGTCGAGAACGAGAAGGAAGTTACGAAAGCTCCGATTCCAGTTCCTGAGAGAGTGTACAAGCCTAATGTTCCTTTTCCTAAGCCTAGGAGGTCCAAACAGGAGATTGAAGAAGCTAGATGCAAAGCAATGATGGATAAGGTGATGATAGAGATGCCTTTGATTGATGCTGTCAAGTTTTCTCCTAGTATTAAGAGATATGTGAAGAGGATGGTCACCAATGGTTTGAGTCCTGAGGAAGGAGCACTGCTTACAAAGGATGTCAGCTCAATTTTGTTGAACCAGCCTCCAAAGAGCAAGAAGGATAAGAAGCAGGAGGTGGTTGTCTCTAAGGAAGTAAGTGCAGTGATTCAGAGTAGGATTGCAGAGAAGTTACCAGATCCAGGAAGTTTTGTGTTGGATTGCTCTATCTCCACAGGAAGGTTTCGCCACTCTCTTTATGATCTTGGTTCTAGGATTAACCTGATGCCACTTTCTGTTGCTGTGAGACTTGGGATGACAGGTTTCAAGCCAACTAAGATCTCTCTTATCTTAGCTGATCGATCCCGCAGAATTCCTGAAGGTGTCTTGGAAGATATTCCAATCAAGATTGGAGATTGCATGATTCCCACTGACTTTGTGGTGCTAAAATATGACCAAGAGCCTGATGATCCTCTCATCTTAGGACGCTCATTCTTGGCTACAGCTGGTGCCATCATTGATGTTAAGAAGGGACACATAGCTTTGAATGTAGAAGATTTGGTTATGAACTTTGAGATGGACAAGCTGAGAAGGGTTCCCACTATTGATGGTCAGACATTTTCTGTGGAGATAGCTTCTGATGATGATCCACTAATAGAGCTTCCTAGAGACATTACTGCTGGGTATGTCAAAGAGTTGGAGACTGTTGAGAAAGTGAGCAAGCAAGCTGTAAAGCTTGAAGATTAGAGTGGAGATCATCTAATCAGAACTAGAGATCATGATGAGGTTCTGATGCATGACAAGTCGCTGGTAGATGATGTTTTTGTGCTGGAAACACGGATTTCAGAGGAAAGCTGCAGAAACGTTCAAGAAACACGAGAAGATGGCCAAGCATCGATCGATGCAGCTGTTGCATCGATCGACACTCCTTCCAGAAAAGGCTCAGACTTGTCCAAAACCGAAGATTCTCGCATTGGATCCTTAGCTGCAAGTCCTAGATCAGTTGTAAAGCTGAAATCTCACCATTCCACAGTCCAGAACCCACAGGTAAGGCCAAGGTATGCATCTCCTTCTTCCAAACCTTCTCCATTCATCAATAAGAATTTGAAAGGTACAAAAAATGTTGTCCAGTTAACCAAGCCACGAGTTTATCGTAGAGCGCTTGTTTCTTCTGTTGATGATTTTGCAGGACTTAAAAGAAAGCCACCCATACCTCAGTCCCGCCCTGGTCCTGTTCCTCATGTCCCTTGTAGACCTTATTTATTTGTTGCATACACACCACCTTGGAGGAAGAGGACATCCTCTCAGAAGCATTCACTGCCATGTTCCGATCCATTGGATGCCTGAGATCCGATACAGTCAAGCTAATGACTGAAAACAAGCGCTTAGTGGGAGGCAACCCACTGGTAGGTTTTTCTTTTTTATTTTCTTTTGATTTTCATTTATTTTTATTTTTATTCGCCAAACTCTTACTTGATAACACTGGGGACAGTGTTGTTTAAGTCTGGGGGAGGCAGTTACTAACTATGTTTTTGTTTTTGAAAAAAAAAAAAAAAATTGGTTTTATTGAGTCAAAATTTTTGTTGGGAACTATGATTTTTCTTTTTAGTGTACTGTCTTGGTTGATTAATGCTGCAGATTGAATCCACAAATCCGACTAATGAAAAATCCAATGGCTCACCAGTGAACTAGAAACATCCAAACTTCCAACATAATCCATAAAAGCTTGAGGTAATTTCTGTACTTTTCTTTTTAACTCATCAAGGAGATTGATATTCATAGAGCTTGACTCCTTGTTCATACCTGACAAGTAAGATTTTAGAAAAGAAAGAATTGGTACTCCTCTCCCTTATTTAAATTTAAAATATTTTTCCTGAGAGCTTTGTTAAAAAAAAAAAGAGAATAAAAGATGAGATGATTTTGATCAGTTTAGAGGGTTAGGTAAATTACCTGTGATCCCATTATTCTACTCTTGAGTCAAATGATCACACAAAGCTTGGAAGCGAGGGGTAGGTAAATTACCAATGACCCCGGTATTCGCTTACACCTTTGAAGAGAAAAAAAAGAGATAATAAAAAAAAAAAAGCAAAGCTCTAAGGAATAATAAATAGAATAAGTCTGGGGGAGAGAAAGAGTACCACATGTGTTTAAAAGATATGTCTTGCTTGTTATGGTATTGTACGGGAATGAGTCTAGAAGGTTCTTGATATTGATCAAATTGATGAGACTCACCAATGAAGGCTTAATGGAGGAAGTAGTGGAACTTGGTTTGAATTTGGGATGCTATGAAAGTCAACGGAGAAGTACATGGTGGTTCGATTTGGATTTATCTGCTAAGCATGTGGGTTAAAGTTTGGATGATCATGGCATTACTTTAAAAAGAAAATGAGTTCCTGCGTTTTCAAACCTCTTTCACAGATGAAGTTTATGTTTTGCTTGAGGGCAAGCAAAGGTTAAGTCTGGGGGAGTTGATATATCATGGTTTTTAGGTGTTTTTAGCCATGATATAAGTCTTAATTATAGAGTCTTTTTGGTGTTTTAGAGTCTTTTTGAGTCTTTTATAGGATTTAGCATGAATGGGAGCTTAATGGAGCTAAATTGGAGGATTTGGAGCTTAATCAAGCATTGAGGCAGTTGGGAGACGAAATTTAGAGAGTGCATCGATCAACACAGTATGTGCATCGATCGATGCTAGGCCAAAGTCAGAATTGGAAGTTTTCCCACAAGTTTTAAAGATTTACAAATCTGCCCCAAAGTCTTCCATATTTGCATCATTAGTCCCTGGCCGTGTTTAGGAGTATAAATAGGATTTTTATGGTCATTGTTTAGACCTAAGCTTTATTTTTCCCTGCAACTTTTGAGAGCAAAACCCTGAGAGATTTTTAGAGAGCTTTTGGAGAGAAGAATCAAGACTCCTTCAGAGAAGATTCAGAACTCCTTTACTTCTACTTTAATCTCTTTCTTAATGCAATTTATTCAGAATATGATTTGTGTTTCATTGATTATGTCTGAGTAGATCTGTTTGTTAGGTTTAGGGTTTCTCATTAGGGATTTCATGGATTATTAGATATTATTTAGGATTCATTATCTTTCTTGTTCTTCACCATAGGTTGTTCTTAATGTTAGATCTTTGATTAGTCATCTGGATTTAGATCTTAGGATTATTGATTGATATGAGAATATAATTGATTTTCCTGATAAAACCTTTGGTGAGCAAAATTACTTCTTGCAAAGAGATTTGAATTAGTGATTTTGTGAACTAGTCTAACCTGATTTTAAAGCTGATTTATTACCTAGAATTTTGCAAAGAGATTTGGATTTTCTGGTTTTAAATTTAGATAATATTTGCAGTGAGAACTGATTTATTTTATAATTGAGTTTAGAGTTCAAGAACGGTGCTTAATTGTTGAATCCTGGTTGCTTAATTAATAGATCTGATTTTCCATGATTTTCCATGATTTCCTGAGAATTTCCCTAGGCCTAGTGTTTATTCCATCTGAATTTACATCTCTTTTATTTCTGTTTTATTTTGCTATTTAAATTAATATTTCTGTTTAGCATAATTAAAAGATTATTAAATCTATTGTGTGAATCTAGAGTTCTTGTGGATTCGATCCCTAAGTACTACAATTGACCTCTTAATTTGAGAGAGTAGCTCAGGGTTAAATTTGAGCATATCAACCACATACAAACACTGCAACAGGACCACACACACAAATGGTGTGTTCTCGACAAAAGGAACTCTGCCGCACAACTTTCTCAACAACAACATATACCATCAGACACTCTCTTCTCAGAACAAGACTTCCCTCCTTTATCATCGTCTCAACCTAGTATCACTCAACCTGCTCTTGCTCTTGTTCCAGTTCAGAGAGTCTCGTCAATTTCAGAAACTGAGACCAATTCATCTGCAACACAAACTGAAGACACAAATGAGGATATGGATCTTCCTGTAACAACATCAACTCATCCAATGATTACTCGAGCAAAGTCTGGAATTGTTAAACCAAATCCTAAATATGCGTTATTTACAGTTAAAAGTAACTATCCTGAGCCTAAAACAGTGAAGTAGGCTTTAAAGGATGAAGGTTGGAATAATGCGATGGGAGAGGAGATGTCTACTATGCGAGAAGTTGATGCTTGGGATTTAGCTCCACCAGAGGAAGCTGAGCATGTTTTGGGTTGCAAATTGGTTTTTCGAACCAAGCTAAACTCTGATGGTAGTCTTGATAAGTTAAAAGCGAGATTGGTTGCTAAGGGGTATGATCAAGAAGAAAGAGTTGACTTCATCGAAACTTTCAGTCCAGTGATCAGAACAGCCACTATTCGTTCGGTTCTACACACTGCAGTAGCTAAAAACTGGAACATGAAGCAATTGGATGTTAAAAATGCTTTTTTGCATGGAGGTCTTAAAGAAACAGTGTATATGTAGCAACCACCTGGTTTTGAGGATCCTCTAAGACCTGATTATGTTTGCAAACTTAAAAGGCAATCTATGGGCTTAAACAAGCTCCCCGTGCTTGGTTTGATAAATTCAGCAACTATCTTTTAAAGTTTGGATTTTTTTGCAGTATCTCGGATCCTTCACTGTTTATCTACAGACAAGGCAAGGATATGATGTATCTACTGCTGTATGTTGATGATATGATACTAACGGGAAGTAATGATCAGTTGATTAAAGGATTCTTGGAATGCTTAAACAATGAGTTTCGGATGAAAGACTTGGGTCCTTTACATTATTTTTTGGGAATACAAGCTCATTTCCATGATGGTGGTCTGTTCTTGAATCAAGAAAAATATGCCAAAGATCTTCTAGTGACTGTAGGTATGCTTGATTGTGCTCCCATGCCAACTCCATTACCTCTTCAGCTTGACAAAGTTGAGGGCCAAGATAAAGTCTTTTCTGATCCCACTTATTTTCGGAGCTTGGCTGGAAAGCTGCAGTACTTAACTCTTACTCGACCAGATCTTCAATTTGCTGTTAATTTTGTGTGTCAGAAGATGCACAATCCTACTGTTGCAGACTTCCATCTTCTAAAACGTGTTCTAAGATACTTAATGGGCACAATCCATATGGGAGTTGATATAAGTTCAAGAACAGACTCTGCACTTCGTGCCTACAGTGATAGTGACTGGGCAGGCTGCAAAGAAACCAGACGTTCTACAGGAGGTTTTTGTACTTTTCTTGGAACAAACATCATATCTTGGTCTGCAAAACGTCACCCTACAGTCTCCAAGTCCTCAACTGAAGCTGAATACAGAACCATGTCGTTTGCTGCCTCTGAACTAAATTGGATTACAGCATTACTTGAATCACTTGGTGTAAATCAGCAGGACACTCCCGAATTATACTGTGATAACCTCTCAGCGGTTTATCTCACTGCCAATCCAGCTTTACATGCCAGGTCTAAACATTTCGATGTAGACTTTCACTATGTTCGTGAAAGGGTTGCGCAAGATGCCTTGGTGGTTAAACATATTCATGCTGAGTATCAGATTGCAGATATCTTCACCAAATCTCTGCCTCGAGAACCTTTCAACGACTTGCGATGCAAACTTGGAGTCTCCGATCCTCCGACACCAACTTTGAGGGGGTGTATTAGCAACAACAACAAACCTTCAACTGTTATAGAGGTTTTGCTCTGCAACAGCAAAACCGGTCCAAGCCCAACACCAGTTATGGATCCTGCGAAGCCCAACAAGCCTTTAATATTGGCGCCAAAACAGAGCAGGACCACACACAAACACTGCAACAGGACCACACACACAAATGGTGTGTTCTCGACAAAAGGAACTCGGCCACACAACTTTCTCAACAACAAATTTGGGGTTTTTGGCTCTAGTGCAATCATGTGCCAATAGGACACCTGTCTAGGGCATCAGTCCAAGTTCCCTTCATATAAATATGAAATGTCTCTCTTGTAAAGACTTTGAGTTGTCAAGATTAATAAAAGTTCTTCTTCTCCAAGTTTTTAACCTAATATCTTTTAAGCTTTCATTCATAACCATTGGTTGCTTCCTTCATGCCTTCCTCGGTAAAGATTTTGACATCAACATTTGATGACCCTGCGACTGAGATTCGATGTATCAACATGCCGCCGCCATTTTGCTCGAAGAACTGTTGTCGGAGCTTGGTGTCCTTTCGGTGCTTCGTTGTCTGTTGTATACAGCTAGTGGCAATCAGGAGGACCAAGAAGCCTATGGTGGTTCCTAATCACATCATACATAGATGATTAGAGCGAGTTGATTTAAAGAAAGAATCTAGAACCAACCAGTGAAGGGAGCTTACCAAGTAAAATTTGAGTCCATCTTAAGTATTCAGGCCTCGTGCAGCTCACAGTGGAGTTCATAGTGGCGGTTAAGTGGTAACCAGATGGGCACTTGCAATAGAAGCCTCCACCATCCTTGATTCTACAGGTTTTGGGATCCGTACAGTTATGTTTATGGATACTGCTATTAGTAGTACACTCGTTGATGTCTGGTCCAAGGAAAGATGCAACAAAGAATGTATGTATGAGGAAAACAATTAACACACAAAAGAAGAAATTAATACCAATTAGTACCTTGGCAACCGTTTGGAAGGTATGGATTCCCATCAAAACCTTCTAAGCATTTGCAGTTATAACCCTTTCCACGAGTAGAATCAATACATTCACTATTCTCACGGCATATGCTTGTGCTTCCAGCTTGCTTGCATGTCTTGTTTCCAATAGACCAATCCAGTGACACAGGGAAACGCGTGAGATTCCGGAGGTTCTTCAGATCTTTCGAAGAACTGAAGTTAAACTGACCATTCTCAACGAGAAATGCGTAGGTGCAAGGATTAAACTGATATACAGAAGTTTTGAATTGACCTTCGGAAGCATTAAATTGGTTCACGAAGCGATCTGAGCCATATTGGAATATATTGCTATCCGACCGGACAGTGACGTCTGTTCTGCAGCAACCTACACCATTACATTCTCCATTTTCCTCCGGTGGTGCGTTGCATAATGACAGGCATCCACTTGAGTAATTTTGCTTGCCAAAAGTGGTCAGAAGTGCCAAAGCGTTACAGCCTACTAAATAAAACTTGTTGTTGGCCGAGAGAGAGAAACTACCACGCAGCCGATACGCGATGAGTGTTTCATTAGTACTATTCCTCTGCTCGTCGTTGCAAACAGAGGATCGGTTAAACATAACACTTAGCTGGCTACTGTGGTTAAAAGTTTTCACTTCAGTTTTGTTGCCTATGTAGAGATTCTGTTTCTCGTCGCAGGTGAGATTAAAACTGTCATCTCCCGGATAGTAACAACCTGAAGAAATGCCAAAAGGGTAGTCGATTGTGATGTTGCCACATTTAGTTTGGCAATCCTTGGGAGGTTGATGTTGCCCCTTCACCAGCTGCTGCGTATATGCAAAGAAGAAAATAGTAACCAAGAACACACCCTCCTGCAGCTTCATCTTCTACCTTTCTCTCTCTTTGTTTTTTCTTTTCTCTCTAACTGTGTTTCTCTTTTGAGGTTTCTCTCATCGCTTATTGGCTTCTTATAGCTAGGAAACAAACCCCTATTTTGACATGTGCTCTTGATTCGTTTTCACTGACTCGTTGAATTTCAGATGTCTTCCATACTAAAAATCAACATTGACCATGTCATTGTGATGCCAGAGCAACATTTAAGTATACAACTCCAAATTCCCATGCTACCATTTTCCGGCAGTTGAATTTTATTTTTTGCATGACTTTAAGACCACACGACGATTGGTGCTTACAACTTTACAAGTAATCTTCAAATGTGAAGAAAAGTTTAAAGATTCAGGGACTTCAGACTACACACGTTCAAAAATTTAAATGTGTCAACTTCAAACTTATTTTCTTTTTCTTTTTTTCTTTGCGTGGAGGATGCTGAGTTTATAAATGTCAACAAGTTCTTGAAGCGTTTGAATAGTTTATATATGTCGCTGCTTACTCTTCAAGAGGATCTCTATTAGAAATTTCCATGCAAATCCCCCACTTCCACCAAATGACAACAAGAGTTATTTCCAAGAAACTGCGAGAAAATTGAGCAAAAACATTCTTTGACAGACCAGGCATAGAGATTTTCAAGGTATTGTTTTGTAGAGGTTACTCTGTCAATTTACTATATATACAAATACAATCTTTGACAGACCGGCTATTTCATGTTTCTCCGATGATTATGGCTCATTTTGATTGGCTCGCTCGTCAAGTCATCACTAATATGAAAGCTTCACTTTTTTTGTAAGAACCATCTTTTACTAAAAGATCATATATCTAAAAAAAAGAAATTGATGTTACAAAACCAGAGCAATCTTATGCAGCAAGAATGATAATTTAATTTAGAAAAATGCAATATTAGAATTGTATATAGAGTAACAAAGCAATATATGAGTCAAGGCTCATCAAATAGGTAGTTTGAAGCAAATGAGCCTTTTGGAGTTACGTACATACCACGCAACATACAAATATCAATTGAGGCGGGAAGGCCTAATAATCTTTTAAATTTTGGGCTGACGACTTAAGAGGGAGGGTAAAGCCCATATGGAGACATCGTAGATATCTCTGTTCCGAGAGGCGAGAGCCATAGACTATGAAAGACTTAAGTGGGTTTGTGGCTTCTTCCTTTAATTTTCCCAGCTCAAGTTAGTTTTGTACCTTAAGGGCTTCAAGTTACATTTTTGCAATACGTGGCCTTTCCTCTCCCGTCACTCTTGTACACTCAACAACAACTCTGGCCGCTTCTGTGGATCTCTCTTTCATTATTGCAGACCTGTTCCCACATCCCCAGATATTGCAGGAATTTCCAATCACAAACAAGACCATATCAATGTAGCACGAGGAGACCGTTTAAGTATGCTTCATATCCCCTATATAATTTATGACAAGTAGGGGCTGCAAGGAATCTTCAAATGGGAAGAAATGGTAATATATATTTCAATAGTGGACGACATTGCTCAACCTCTTCGTCAAACTCTACTCTAGTTCTTTCCTTGACATACCCTTTTTCTTAACAGTTATTTTAATTGATTTTATTTTTCAGATATGAAGATTGATTAATAGGGAAGACGTTGAAGAAGTCTCCTGATCACAACAACATCCTCTAATTTCTTTTGATGCTTTTTGTTGGAAAAAGTTTTAGTGTTCCTTTACGAATTTGTTTTTGTCCCCTTTATAACATATCACACTTAGATATTTGGAGCTATTACTTTTTCATTTTCAAAGAGGTCACACCATGAAACAAGAATATGTGAAGCATTAAGATTCCTTTACAACACAAGGAAAAATCACATTACATTTGCTTTTTTCAGAGCTGGACTAAGGGCTTGACTGGTTCAAACGCTGCGGTTGCGGTTGCGGTTGCGGGAGATTGCAGAAGCGGGCGATTGCGGCTTCAAGCGTTATTAAGCGTTTTGAACGACTGGTTTAGCGGTTTAAAATTGGTGCGTTTGCGGGAGGTTTACGACTGGTTGACCAGCGGGTGCAATAGCGGTTGGAACATAATAAATGTGATATATAATTATATAAATGTTTTAAAATATCAAAAACTTTATTAAACTTGATTTATAATTAAAATTCATTAAAAATACTAAAATAATTATTAAAAAATAATTAAATTTCATAATGAAATACTTATTACTTTATGCATTTGGCTTTTTACCAAAACTTTAATCAAGTAATTTGATAAATGACTAAACATATGTTTTAGATCGTAGATTTTTTTCTTAAATCGCACACACTCAATAAGTTCTGTGGGGCAGTATTTGCATCGGTAGTAATGATCAAACGAGAGTTGAGAAGAGTCACTCGTGATTTGTTTTTATTTTCACAAATAATATTATTTTCTTAAAATTCTGATGAAACGTCATATTTATTTAGATTTTTTTGAACTTATGTGTGATGTGCAATTAAATTTACATCAAATTTTCCGGGTTATTGTTAATTAAAATATTATTTTCTTCCAATTGTTTATTTTTTTAATATTTTCAATCGTATCCGTATTTCATTTCCTCTTATCCTTAATGAATAAAATAGTTAGGTAAAAAATATATAAAAAATATATTTCATTATCATTGATCTGTTTCAAGTTTTTTCTCAAAAAAAAAAACAAAAAATTGAAACGCAAACGCCCGCAACCGCAAACGCTTGCGGGAACCAGCTTTTGAAATTCAGCGGTTGGGAGCGATTGGGAGCGACTGGAAGCGATTGGGAGCGATTTGTGTGATTGGTCCCAAACGCTAGCAACCGCCCGCAAACGCAAACGCAGCGTTTGCAGGAGCTAGCGGGAGAACCAGTCAAGCTCTAATAATCTCAGCGGCCAGCTTCAATGTCTAAAATTGCAACATTCTTAATGCTGTCATAGCCAGTGCTACTGGTATCACCCTGCGCTGATAAGATTTGAACACCAAGCAAGTGCTCAACCTCCTTCGGAAACTGATCCGACCAGTTATGCTTTGTTGCTTTGACTCTCAAGGCCTCTAGCTCTGCAGCTACTTCTTTCATCTTTGGCCTTTCCTCTCCCATAAGTCTTGTACACTCAAGACCAATTCTTGTAGCTTCCTGTATCTCCTTTTGATTATACTCGTTTAGCACTTGGCCGTCAATAATCTCATGCAACCTATTCTCTTTCATGGCAGAGACAAAGTAACTCACTAGATGTTTTGAGGTCTCTAGCCGTTCAAAACACAATGCCTTTTGACCTGAGAGCAGTTCCATGAGGACTACCCCGAAACTGTAAACATCGCTCTTCTCGTTAAGAAGCCCTGTGTTGTAGTATTCTGGGTCTAGGTAACCTAGAGTGCCTTGCACCATTGTTGTGAGCTGCTCTTGGTCCATCGGTATCAGCCTTGATGCACCAAAGTCAGCTACTTTTGCAGTTAAGTTATCATCCAGGAGGATATTGGCAGTCTTGACATCGCGGTGGATGATTGGAATAGAAGCAGAGGAATGCAGATATGCTAGAGTTCCAGCGACTTCTACAGCTATCCTCAGACGGTGTTCCCATGTTAGAGAAGAATCAAACAGAGAACCGTGTAAGTGATCGAAAAGAGTGCCACTGTTAATGAACTCGTAGACCAGCAAGGGAACCTCTGTCTCTAGACAACATCCCAAGAGCTTGACCACGTTCCTATGATTGATTTGTGACAGCACGAGCACTTCGTTAATGAATTGCTCAACTTGGCTACGGTCTCCAAGCCGAGCCTTCTTTATGGCAACCACAGAATTATCTGGCAATATACCTTTGTAGACTGTCCCCTGGCCTCCCTGACCCAAGATTCTGCTCTCATCATAACCATTAGTTGCTTCTTTCATGCCTTCCTCAGTAAAGATTTTAACATCAACATTAGATGGCCCTGCTCCTGAGAGTCGCTGTATCAACATGCCACCACCATTTTTCTCAAAGAATTTTTGTCTCAGCTCGGTGTCTTTACGACGCCTCAGCCTATGTTGTATGAAACTAACGCCAAGAAGGATGACCAAGAAGACGATAGTGGTCACTGATAACAAGCATCACAGAGACAGATAGATGATTAGAATGAGTTGATGCGGCAATAAGTCCAGAAAAAAGTGAGAGGGAAGCTTACCAAGAAGAATCATAGCCCATCCAAACTCTTTACGCTTGCAGCTCATAGTGGTTGTATCTAAGTGGTAACCAGATCGACACTTACAATAAAAGCCTCCATCTCTGTTTCTACAGGTTTTGGGATCCGAACAGTTATGTTTATGGGCACTGTTACTAGTCGTACACTCATTGATGTCTGGTCCAAGGTCAAAGAGGGCAAGACAAAACAAGAAATGTATGCATGAGGAAACCAATTAACACACAAGAGAAGAAAGAATGAAAGAAAGCAAAAGAAATTAATATCAAGTACCTCGGCAACCGTCTAAAATGTATGGATTCCCATCGAAACCTTGGTTACATGTGCAGATATAACCGCCTCTAGTAGTAGAGTCAGAACATGTGCTGTTCCCACCGCATATTCTTGTGCTTCCAGCTTGCTCACATGTCTGATTTCCAATAGACCAATCTAGTGACACAGGGAACTTCTTGACATTCCGCAGATTCTGAAGATCTTCTAAAGAACTGAATATAAACTTATTATCTTCGACGAGAAAAGCGTAGGTGCAAGGATTAAATTTATGAACGGAAGTCTGGTCTGGTATGCGAAATGAACCAACTCTGAATGTATAGCTATCCAAGGGGAAAGAGACGTTTGTTCTGCAGCAACCTACACCATCACATTTTCCATTTTTGGCCGGTGGAACATTGCATACTGACATGCATCCAGTTGTATAACCTTCCATTCCAGAAGTGCCCACAAGTCCTAAAACATTACAGCCTACTACAGTAAACTTATTGTTGGCTGAGAGAGATAAATCATCCAGTGTAAAATTGCTGTATCCCAAAGTTTCCTTTCCTTGGGCGTCGCTGCAAGAAGAGGATCCATTAAGCAGAACTTGTATCTGGCCGCGGTGATAGAAGTTTTTCACTTCAAGGTCGCGTAAGACATGTGGCCTATCTTCCTTGCAGGTGATACTGAAGCTTTCGTTTCCGGGATAGTAACAACCTGAAGAAATACCAAAAGGATACTCTATTTTGACGTTGCCACATTTAGTTTGGCAATCCTTGCGAGGTTGATGTTGAGTTTGGCCCTTGATCAGCAGTGTGTAAGAAAGGCAGAATATAACCACCAAGAACAGACCCTCCTGAAACTTCATCTTCTACCTCTATTTTGTCTCTTTAGTTCTCTCTAACTTTGTTCCTCTTTTGAGTTTTCTCTCATCAGTCATCTACTTGAGGCCTTTATTGTTGGAAAAGGACCTGTTCCCATTTTCTCAGAAATTGCAGGAAACTGCTAGACGAAAATTCAACTACTCAATCAAAACCTTTATTGTACGTTTGCTTCAGTCTCTGTCCCGGCCCCTCTTATGTTTTCTTGATATTTTGTTTGCTTTAACTCCTAGTGAAGAGTCCAATTTGGTTTCTCCAAACAGTGAATTACCTCTTACTATTCAAAGAATAAGACGCTTGGTATGTAGTTGCAACTTGCAAGGAATCTTCCTCTCTTTTTTTCTCTATGTACAAAAAGTGAGAAGAATAGTAAATATTAAGACTACAGTGTCACAAGTCAACCACTTTTAACGTCTTCGTCAACGTCAATCATTACTAATAATAATCTCATTTGGATTGGCTCTACGCACTCTAATATGAGTGAAAGCTGTTTTTGAAACCATCATTACTAATATCATCACTCAACAAAGCATATTTTTGTAACAGAAAAATTATTTTAATGGTTACAAAAGCAGAGCAATCTTATGCAACAAGAATAGTAAAGGTAATTTTAGAAAACGAAAATATCAAAGTTTTAGGTAGAGTAATAAAAAAATATGAGTCAATGAGCCTTTTTTCAAATCTAGTTACGTACATACCACGCAATACACAAGTATCAACTTTGGAGCCAGGATGTGATATCTAAACCCATTAGTTAGGTCCAAGTACATATATATTATGGTGCTTGAAGAACAAGAAAATTGAAAGTATTAAAAAACAAACACTAGACTCGAATTATAACTCTTTTGTTTTTCCCGTTAGCTTACACATCAAAGGGGAGTTATAAATAGAATAGTTGATGATCTATAAGAACGACCTTAAATGTTTTTTTCAGTGTCATGTTTTGATACTTAAACAGAGTGGAAAATGATATATATCAGCGGCCAGCTTCAGTGTCCAATGCTGTCATAGCCAGTGCTACTCGTTTCTTCTTGTGCTCAATATCCTCTGCTTCAGGTTATTATAATATCATATCCTTTCCTCTCCCGTCACTCTTGTACAGTCAACAACAACTCTGGCCGCTTCCGTGGATCTCTCTTTGATTATTGCAGTCATGTTCTCATTTTCCAAGAAATTGCAGGATTCTGAAATACTACAACACAAACAAGACCAGTTAAAAGTTATTAACAGTTATTTTAATTGGTTTTCTTTTTAACATATGAAAAGATTGATTAATAGGGAAGATGTAGAAGAAGACTCCTGATCACAACATCCTCTGTTTTCTTTTGATGCTTTTTGTTGGAAAAAGTTTTAGTGTTCCTTAAAGAATTTGTTTTTGTCCCCTTTATACCATATTATTTGTAGCCATTGTTTTTTTCCTTTTTTTAAGAGGTAACAACATGAGATAATAATATGTGAAGCATTAAGATTCCTTTACAACACAAGAAAAAATCACATTACATTTGCTTTTGTCAGAGCTGGACTAATAAATATCAGCGGCCAGCTTCAATGTCTAATATTGCTACATTCTTGATGCTGTCATAGCCGATGCTACTGGTATCACCCTGCGCTGATAAGTTTTGAACACCAAGCAAATGCTCAACCTCCTTCGGATACTGATCTGACCACTTATGTTTGGTTGTTTTGACTCTCAAGGCTTCTAGCACTGCAGCTACGTCTTTCATCCTTGGCCTTTCCTCTCCCATAAGTCTTGTACACTCAAGAGAAACTCTTGCAGCTTCATGGATCTCTCTCTGATTATCCTCCTTCATTACTTGCCGGTCAATAATCTCATGCAACCGATTCTCTTTCATGGCAGAAACAAAATAACTCACTAGATGTTTTGAGGTCTCTAGCCGTTCAAAGCACAATGCCTTTTGACCTGAGAGCAGTTCCATGAGGACTACTCCGAAACTGTAAACATCGCTCTTCTCGTTCAGTAACCCTGTGGTGTAGTACTCTGGGTCTAAGTAACCTAGAGTGCCTTGCACCATAGTTGTGAGCTGCTCTTTATCCATTGGTATCAGCCTTGACGCACCAAAGTCAGCTACTTTTGCAGTTAAGTCTTCATCCAAGAGAATATTAGCAGTCTTGACATCGCGGTGGATTATGGGAATAGAAGCAGATGAGTGCAGATATGAGAGAGTTCCAGCGACTTCTATTGCTATCCTTAGACGGTGTTCCCATGTAAGAGAAGAACCGTGCAAGTGATCGTAAAGGGTGCCACTGTTAATGAACTCATAGACCAACAAGGGAACTTCTGTCTCTAGACAACATCCCAAGAGCTTGACCACGTTCCTATGATTGATTTGTGACAGCACGAGCACTTCGTTAATGAATTGCTCAACTTGGCTACGGTCACCAAGCCGAGCCTTCTTTATGGCAACTATGGAGTTGTCCGGCAATATCCCTTTGTAGACCGTACCCTGGCTTCCCTGACCCAGGATTCTGCTTTCATCATAACCATTAGTTGCTTCCTTCATGCCTTCCTCAGTAAAGATTTTGACATCAACATTAGACGACCCTGCTCTTGAGAGTCGATGTATCAACATGCCACCACCATTTTTCTCGAAGAATTGTTGTCGCAGCTCTGTGTCTTTCCGGCGCCTCAGCCTCTGCTTTATGTAACTAATGCCAAGTAGGATGACCAAGAAGACAATAGTGGTTACTGATCACACACACACACACACCACAAAGACATATAGATGATTAGAGTGAGTTGATCTAGAAAAAACAATAAGTCCAGAAACAGTGAGAGGGGAAACTTACCAAGAAGAATCATAGCCCATCCAAAATCTTTACGCTTGCAGCTCATAGTGGTTGTATCTAAGCGGTAACCAGATCGACATTTACAATCAAAGCCTCCATCTCTGTTTCTACAGGTTTTGGGATCCGAACAATTATGTTTGTGGATAAAACTCGTAGTAGTACACTCATTGATGTCTGTTCCAAGGAAAAAAGAGGGCAAGATGCAACAAGAAATGTATTAAAAAAGAAAGAAAGAAAGCAAAATTAATTATTATAAAGTACCTTGGCAACCGTCTGAAGTGTATGGATTCCCCTCAAAACCGTCTAAACATTTGCAGTTATAACCCTTTCCACGAGTAGAATCAAAACATGTGCTGTTCCCACCACATATGTTTCTGCTTCCAGCTTGCTCACACGTCTGGTTCCCAATAGACCAATCTAGTACCACAGGGAACTGCTTGACACCCCGAAGATTCTTAAGGTCCTCTGTAGAACTGAAGTTAAACATACCATCTTCAACGAGAAAAGCGTAGGTGCAAGGATTAAAGTGCTTCACAGAAGTCATGTTTTCGAAGCGCTCTGATCCAGTTTGAAGTCTATTGCTATCCAACGGGATAGAGACGTCTGTTCTGCAGCAACCTGCACCATTGCATTTACTATGTGGCGCCGGGGGAGAATCGCATAATGACAAGCATCCAGTTGAGTGGTTTTGCACTCCAAAAGTGCGCAGAAGCCCCCAAGCGTTACAGCCGACTACAGTAAACTTGTTGTTGGGGGAGAGAGACAAATTATCCAGCCTAAGCCGGTAGGAGTTGAATTCAATATTTGCTTCCTCGTCGTAGCAAACAGTAGATCGATTAAGCAGGACGCGTAGCTGGCCGCTGTGATCAAAGGTTTTCACTTCAATGTTGTGTCTGACATTTGGTTTATCTTTCTTACAGGTGATTTTGAAACTCTTATCTCCGGGATAGTGACAACCTGTAGAAATACCAAAAGGGTACTCAATAGTGAAATTACCACATTTAGATTGGCAATCTTGTCGAGGTTGATGTTGCCCTTTCACTAGCTGCGTATAAGCAATGGAGAAGATAGCCACCAACAAGAACAGACGACTACACACCTTTATCATCTTCTCCTTTTTTAATTTCTCTGTTTCTTTCTTTTTCTCTAACTTTGTTCTGCTTTTAAGTTTTTTTTTTTTGTCAGTCATCTTTTTGAGGCTTTCTTTAATAGGAAACAATCCTCAGTCTTGAGATGTGTTCTTGATTAGTGTTAGCTGATATGCATACATAAGCAAGATCACGTTCAAATTTGCTGCATATATAATTCTAATATAGTAATATAATTACATCACAACGTCTGCGTTTGCTTCTGTTTAACAGCATTCAACGATTAGGACAGCAATGAATCTTCAAATGTGAATAAATAGTAAAATAACTAAATATCAAGACATGTCTATGCTTAAAATATGAGATATCATCAAATATAAAACTACTTGACAATTAAAAAGAGTAGAGTAGTGGACATTGGTCAACAATTTTGAAATCTATCTATCCTCTTGTGTGAGTGACGATGGTATGAGTGAAGCTGTGGAACAAACACTACACTGATATTTTTTTGAGTTTACCACCATACTATGCAACACACACAAGACAAGTATCAAATTGAGGCGGGAAGATCTTATTATATAATAAACCCTGAAACTTTGGGCTTATCAGGAGATATCTAAAGCAAATTTAAGCCCAATTATATAGTGGAAGCAAACCCTAAAATCAACAGTAACGAGAGCTCAGAACAGAGCAGAGCAAGTGAGTTACTACTTAGTTTATCAATACATACTAGATTTGTACCGCGAGATTATATTATTTTTAAAAAAATATTTAATATAACTTACACCAAAATATTATGTTGGATCAAATATATATTTTTAAAAGTTGATGTTTGTAATTTATTTGCTTTATCTATCTACAAATATTATTTTCGTTTAAAATTTAATTAATTTCAATTCTTTTATTTTGGAATTTAATCAATCGAAATTAGTTGTTGTAAAAATAAAAAATATATAAGTGTATTTTGCTTGTATTTGTTAACCCGCAAAAATATATAAGTGTACTAATATTAACCCTAATTCCCATCACATATTTATGATTATTTTTAGTCAAGGTTTGGACCCGTGGATACATAAAAATTTCCAGGATATATTTGTATTTGATATCTCTTTTTTAGTCAAAAAAAACTTTTTTTTTTGTCAGTTAAAAACATTTATAATTCCGAGATTAACTCTATAAATGACACATCTATTTTTTTTAGGTTCACTGCAGGATTTGTAAGTTATATGATATATTTGTAATTCATATAAAGTTTAAATATTTATAAATCTTATAAAGTTTAAATATTTATAATCCGTAAACATTATTATTATATTTTAACCCGCGGTGTAAAACATTTCTTTTTTGGAATTAACATTTTTTGGAATTTACAGATTTTGTTGGAGTTTATTAATAATTATTAAGATTGCATAATACCAATTCTTATTAAATCAGTTTAATTATGCATGCCCTATATTGATGTTGTTAAACAAAAAATAGTAATATGAAGATTTTATCCATGTTGAAATATGAGATTTACTGGAAAAAAAAAAGAATAATGACATTTGGAAGCGAAACATATATATTGCTCTAACAAAAATATATACTTATAAAGAAAAAAAGAGTGAAATATTTAGCAGTATGAATACTTTTGCATCATCACAAATTGACAATCGATCTTATCATATAAAACGATTTGAATCTGTTCAGATTTAGAGATTCTCTACGACACTTTTGTGAGATCTCTTTTTCACAAAAAGAAAAAAAGAAAAAAAAAACTCTTATCGGAAAACAATGAAGCAGACTGAGGATCACCATATTTGTTTCGTACTCATGTTGGTACTGGAAGGGAGAGACCGATGATTGATGTTGTTGGTGGTGCTAACTTGAGATTAAGGACCAATTATTTATAGACAATTAATTAGGTTTATTTTTTCACCTCTTAACACAAACATATTTAATTGGTTACCACGTAATTAGGGATTAAATATTGCATAATATATATTTTAGGGAATATGCCAAGTTTATGTGATTTGATATTTTTCCTAGCCATTAATTTGTTTATGTATTCGAATTTGTTTATATTTTAAAATTAAATGTGGTGAGTAATTAAGGACATACAAAATCGAATATAGCTGATTTCTAGGCTTTCCATAACTTTATATCTTGAAATCGATTATTGCATAGATATGGTAGAGATTCTTGGAATGATTTTGGGATGATTGACTGGATTTTTTGTTTCTAAATATATGAAAAAATAATAAATACCAATGGCATAGGATTGTAAATAGTTCTCAACTTCAAGCCTTATTTGCTAAAGTTGCTGTGAAAATAATAATATAGATGGAATAATTGATGATTCATGAACACTAGTTTACAATTACAATTCAAGGGGAGTTATAAACATAATTATTGATGATAAAATGTTTTATTCACAAACAAAAGATTTATATGTGATTTTAGCAGAGCTGGACTGATAATTTATCAGCGACCAGCTTCAGTGTCCAATACTGCTTCATTCTTGATGCTGTCATAACCAGTGCTACTTGTTTTGCATTCTGCTGATAAGATTTGATAACCGACTAAGTGCTCAGCGTCCTCTGCTTCAGGATACTTATCTGAAGACCACTTATGTTTGTTTTTTCCCGACTCTCAAGGCCTCTAGCTCTACAGCTACTTCCTTCATCTTTGGTCTTTCTTCGCCCGTTAATCTTGTACACTCAACAGCAACAATACAAACAAAGAAATTGCAACTACAGCTACTTCATTTCCTCTCCCGTCA
The DNA here is from genome assembly GCA_023657505.1 of Camelina hispida. NCBI lineage: Eukaryota > Viridiplantae > Streptophyta > Magnoliopsida > Brassicales > Brassicaceae > Camelina > Camelina hispida. The sequence continues at coordinate 10,665,162 of CP094631.1, read as the reverse complement.
CTCTTGTACAGTCAACAACAACTCTGGCCGTTTCCGTGGATCTCTCTTCGATTCCTGTTCCCATTTTCCAAGAAATTGCACGATTCTGAAATACTACAACACAAACAAGACCATGACCATGTCCATGTAGCACGAGGATAACGTTTAAGTATGCTTCATATTCCCATATATATAGTTTATGACAAGTGGGGGCTGCAATCTTCAAATGGGAAGAAATGGTAATATATAACTGAATAGTGGACACTGCTCAACCCTCTTCGTCAAATTCTACTCTAATTCTTTCCTTGACGTACCCTTTTTCTTAACAGTACGTTATTTTAGTTGATTTTCTTTTTCACATATCAAAAAATTTGATAAATAGGGAAGATGTAGACGAAGACTCCTCACAACAACATCCTCTGTTTTCTTTTGATGTTTTTTTTTGGAAACAGTTTTAGTGTTCCTTTACGAATTTGTTTTTGTGGCCTTTATAACATATCACACTTACAATATTTAGAGTCACCATGAGATAAGAATATTTGAAGCATTAAGATTCCTTTACAACAGAAGAAAAACACATTACATTTGCTTTTGTCAGAGCTGGACTGATACATATCAGCGGCCAGCTTCAATGTCTAATATTGCTACATTCTTGATGCTGTCATAGCCGATGCTACTGGTATCACCCTGCGCTGATAAGATTTGAACACCAAGCAAGTGCTCAACCTCCTTCGGATACTGATCTGACCACTTATGTTTGGTTGTTTTGACTCTCAAGGCTTCTAGCTCCGCAGCTACGTCTTTCATCCTTGGCCTTTCCTCTCCCATAAGTCTTGTACACTCAAGAGCAATTTTTGAAGCTTCCTGGATCTCCCTTTGATTATACTCGTTCATCACTTGGCCGTCAATAATCTCATGCAACCGATTCTCTTTCATGGCAGAAACAAAATAACTCACTAGATGTTTTGAGGTCTCTAGCCGTTCAAAGCACAATGCCTTTCGACCTGAGAGCAGTTCCATGAGGACTACTCCGAAACTGTAAACATCGCTCTTCTCGTTCAGAAGCCCTGTGTTGTAGTATTCTGGGTCTAAATAGCCGAGAGTTCCTTGCACCATTGTTGTGAGCTGCTCTTGATCCATCGGTATCAGCCGTGATGCACCAAAGTCAGCTACTTTTGCAGTTAAGTTTTCATCCAGTAAGATATTAGCAGTCTTTACATCACGGTGGATTATGGGAATAGAAGCAGAGGAGTGTAGATATGAGAGAGTTCCAGCGACTTCTATTGCTATCCTCAGACGGTGTTCCCATGTTAGAGAAGAATCAAACATGGAACCGTGTAAGTGATCGAAAAGAGTGCCACTGGTAATGAACTCATAGACCAACAAGGGAACTTCTGTCTCTAAACAACATCCCAAGAGCTTGACCACGTTCCTATGATTGATTTGTGACAGCACGAGCACTTCGTTAATGAATTGCTCAACTTGGCTACGGTCTCCAAGCCGAGCCTTCTTTATGGCAACTATGGAGTTGTCCGGCAGTATCCCTTTGTAGACTGTCCCCTGGCCTCCCTGACCCAAAATTCTGCTCTCCTCATAACCATTAGTTGCTTCTTTCATGCCTTCCTCAGTAAAGATTTTAACATCAATATTTGATGGCCCTGCTCCTGAGAGTCGTTGTATCAACATGCCACCGCCATTTTTCTCGAAGAATTGTTGTCGTAGCTCGGTGTCTTTCCGGCGCCTCAGCCTCTGTTTGATGTAACTAACGCCAAGTAGGATGACCAAGAATACAATAGTGGTTACTGATCACACGCATCACAGAGACACATAGATTATTAGAGAGAGTTGATTTAGGAAACAATATGTCTAGAAACAGTAAGAGGAAAGCTTACCAAGGAGAATCATAGCCCATCCAAAGTCTTTACGCTTGCAGCTCATAGTGGTTGTATCTAAGCGGTAACCAGATCGACACTTGCAATAAAAGCCTCCATCTCTGTTTCTACAGGTTTTGGGATCCGAACAATTATGTTTATGGTCACTGCTACTAGTCGTACACTCATTGACGTCTGGTCCAAGGAAAAAGAGCGCAAGATGCAACAAGCAATGTATGTATGAGGAAACCAATTAACTAGCACTCAAAAAAAGAAAGGAAGAAAGCAAAAGAAATTAATATAAAGTACCTTGGCAACCGTCTGAAATGTAAGGATTCCCATCAAAACCGTCTAAACACTTGCAGTTATAACCTTTTCCACGAGTAGAATCAAAACATGTGGTGTTCCCACCGCATATTCTTGTGCTTCCAGCTTGCTCGCATGTCTGACTTCCAATAGACCAATCTAGTACGACAGGGAACTGCTTGACACCCCGCAGATTCTTAAGGTCCTCTGTAGAACTGAAGTTAAACATACCATCTTCAACGAGAAAAGCGTAGGTGCAAGGATTAAAGTGCTTCACAGAAGTCATGTTTTCGAAGCGATCTGGTCCAATTTGAAGTCTATTGCTATCCAACGGGATGGAGACGTCTGTTCTGCAGCAACCTGCACCATTACATTTACTATTTGGCGCCGGGGGAGAATCGCATAATGACAAGCATCCAGTTGAGTGGTTTTGCACTCCAAAAGTGCGGAGAAGTCCCCAAGCGTTACAGCCGACTACAGTAAATTTGTTGTTGGGGGAGAGAGACAAATTATCCAGCCTAAGCCGGTGGAAATTGAATTCAATATTTGCTTCCTCGTCGTAGCAAACAGTGGATCGATCAAGCAGGACGCGTAGCTGGCCGTTGTGATCAAAGTTTCTCACTTCAATGTTGCGTATGACATTAGGTTTATCTCCCTCACAGGTGATATTGAAACTATCATCTCCGGGATAGTGACAACCTGTAGAAATACCAAAAGGGTACTCAATTGTGACGTTGCCACATTTAGATTGGCAATCATGGCGAGGTTGATGTTGCCCCTTCACTAGCTGCGTATAAGCAATAAAGAAGATAGCCACCAACAAGAACAGACGACTACACACCTTTATCATCCCTTTTAATTTCTCTCGTTCTTTGTTTGTTTCTTTCTCTCTAACTTTTGTTCCGCTTTTGAGTTTTTTTATTTCTTTTTCTTTCAATCATCTCTTTGAGGCTTTCTTTAATAAAGGAAAAATCCTCAGTCTGGAGATGTTTTCATGATTAGTGTTCGCTGACCCGTTCCCCATGTTCCTACAAATTGCAATACTAAACTCAACTTACATAAGCAAGACCAAGTTCAATTTGTTTTTTTTTTTTTGTTTGTTAAAAGACCACGTTCAAATTTGCTGCATACATTTCTAATATTATCACAATGTCTGCGTTTGCTTTTGTTTTAACAGTTTTCAACGATTAGGATGGTTGGTAGTAGCAAGTAATCTTCAAATGTGAAGAAATGATAAAATATTGAAACATGTAAATGCTTATAAAATAGGGAAAAAAGCTTAAAAATATCTCATTTATTTTTTATTTGGAAGTTTAATACCTCGTCTTTTTTGTTGGAAGAAAAATACCTCATTTAATTAAAACGTGTGATTTAATACTCAAACTAATAAATATTGTTAGTTTCATACTTACGATTTTTTGACAAAAATAAAATTCCGTTTTTACCCTTACTATATCAATTAATAATTAATTTTAAAAGATATGGTATTAAATTATAATTTTATTTGAATTAAATTAATAAAAAGAAATATTAAATAAATTTAATTTTAATTCAAATAAACCTATAAATTAAGAAAAATTCTTGGATTTACAAAAGAGTGATTAGAGTTTAGATTTTACAATTAAACGGAATTATATGTCGGTTTGGATTTACAAAATAGTGTTTAGAGTTTAAATTTTATAATTAAACAAAATTATATGTCGGTTTGGGTTTACAAATGAGTGGTTAGGGTTTAGATTTTACAATCAAACAAATTTATGTCGGTTTGGGTTTATAAAAGAGTGGTTAGAGTTTAGATTTTAAATTAAAGATTATATGTCGGTTTGGGTTTATAAAAGAGTAGTTAGGGTTTAGATTTTACAATTAAACATAATTATATTTCAATTTGGGTTTATAAAAAAATGATTAGGGTTTAAATTACACAATTAAACAAAATTATATGTCAGTTTGGGTTTATAAAAAAGTAATTTTGATTTACATATTATAACTAAAAACTATAATATAATTGATGTTTAGAATTAATAACTTTAAAATTGAATGATATACATATTTTGTTTATTTAATTAATAATTTTTTTCCTTAATTAAGTGGAGGTGAACCCAAGAATTGTTCATAAATTAATACCATGTCTTTTAAAATTAATTACTAATTGATATAGTAAGGTAAATACAGAATTTTATTTTTTTCAAAAAATTGTAAGTATGAAACTAACAATATTTATTAGTTTGAGTATTAAATCACACGTTTTAATTAAGTGAAGTATTTTTCTTCCAACCAAAAAAAACGAGATATTAAACTTCTAAGTAAAAAATAGATGGGGTATTTTTAAGCTTTTTTCCCTTATAAAATATGGGATCATCAAATAGAAAAATACTTGACAAATAAAAAAAAAGAGTAGTGGACATTGGTCAACCATTTGAACTCTCTCCTCTTGTGTGACGATGATATGAGTGAACCTGTGTAACAAACACTAAACATTTATATTTTTGAGTTTACCACCATACTACGCAACCACACACAATACAAGAGAGGCGGGAAGAACTTATTATATAAACCCTGAAATTTTGGAGATATCTAAAGCCCATGTAAGCCCAACTATTTATACTTATATAAATATTTTTATATAAAGATTACAAAAAAAAAAAAAAAAAAAAGAAGCAAACCCTAAAAAATCAAACAGTAACGAAAGCTCAGAGCAGAGCGAGTCACGGTGTCGGTGTGACAATGGCGGAATCTCCCACACTCGATCCTAAATCTCCGTATTATCTCGATCCAGATTACGAATCCAACGAGAATCTCCCAATGGCTATACTAAGCAAAGCCGAAGACAACTACTTCATCTGGAAGAACGATTTTCTCCTTTTCCTACGAAGCAAGAACAAAACCGGGTTCGTCGACGGCACAATCCAACAACCAGAACCTACCTCGCCGCTGTATCATCCATGGGAAACATGTAACGCGAGGGTAAAGTGTTGGATGAGGAACTCGTTGAGCGAAGAGCTTCAAATCTATGTAACCTTCGCGGAGACTGCTCATAAAGCTTGGGAGTATCTCCGAGTTTTGTTTGTGCCGAGTGTTGATTTCAAGATCTACGAGCTTCGTGGGAGGCTTGCGATGTTGAGGCAAGGTGATGGTGGTGACGACGACGACTCTGTGGGTAGTTATTTCGGGAAGTTTATGAGAGCTTGGGCGGAGTTGTCGGAGTATGATCCTGTACCTGAGTGTAAGTGCGGTGGATGTAATTGCGAGAGTGTGAAACGAGGTAAAGAGGCGAGAGAGAAGGAGCAGCGTTATGGGTTTTTGATGGGGTTGAAGAAAGAATTAAGCTTTGTGAGAACGCGAATCATGCTTATGGATCCTCCTCCGTCTCTTCATCAAGCTTTTGTTTTGGTTGACCAAGCTGAATCGGTTATGAAATCGACCAGGAGATGAAGATATTATTTATCTTGAGTTGTTTTGTAACTTTACTAATTAGTTTATCAATACATATGGAATAATTGATGATTCATGAACACTAGTTTACCATTCAAGGGGAGAGTAAAGCAATAGAGATAAGATATTTTTACAGACAAAAGATTTTTATAGTATGTGATTTTAGCAGAGCTGGTGACTGATAAATATCAGCGGCCAGCTTCAATGTCCAATATTGCTACATTCTTGATGCTGTCATAACCAATGCTACTACTGGTTTCGTCTTGTGCTGATAGGATTTGAACACCTAGCAAGTGCTCAACATCCTCTGCTTCAGGGTACTGATCTGACCACTTATGTTTAGTTTTTGTGATTCTTAGGGCTTCTAGCTCTGCAGCTACTTCCTTCATCCTTGGCCTTTCTTCTCCCGTCACTCTTGTACATTCGATAGCAACTCTTGCAGCTTCACGGATCTCCCTCTGATTATTTTCGTTCATCACTTGCCCATCAATAATCTCATGCAATCTATTCTCTTTCATGGCAGAAGCAAAGTAACTCACTAAATGTTTCGAGGTTTGTGGCCGTTCAAAGCATAGTGCTGTTTGACCTGAGAGAAGTTCCATGAGGACCACCCCAAAACTATAAACATCGCTCTTTTCGTTTAGCAACCCTGTGTTGTAGTATTCTGGGTCTAAGTAGCCGAGAGTGCCTTGCACCATAGTTGTGAGCTGCTCTTTATCCATTGGTATCAGCCTTGATGCACCAAAGTCAGCTACTTTTGCAGTCAAATCTTCATCTAAGAGAATATTAGCAGTCTTGATATCACGATGGATGATTGGAATAGAAGCAGAGGAGTGTAGATATGACAGAGTTCCAGCGACTTCTATTGCTATCCTCAGACGGTCTTCCCATGTTAGAGAAGAATCAAACATCGAACCATGCAAGTGATCGAAAAGGGTGCCATTAGTAATGAACTCATAAACTAACAAGGGAACTTCAGTCTCTAAACAACATCCCAAGATCTTGACCACGTTCCTATGGTTGATTTGTGAAAGCACGAGCACTTCATTGATGAACTGCTCTACTTGGCTACTGTCTCCAAGCCGAGCTTTCTTTATAGCAACTATGGAATTATCTGGCAATATTCCTTTGTATACCGTTCCTTGGCCTCCCTGACCCAGGATCCTGCTCTCATCATAACCATTAGTTGCTTCCTTCATGCCTTCCTCAGCAAAGATTTTGACATCAACATTTGATGTCCCTGCTCCTGAGAGTCTCTGAATCAACATGCCGCCACCATTTTGCTCGAAGAATTTTTGTCGGAGCTCAGTGTCTTTCCGGTGCTTCATCCTTTGTTTGATACAGGTAACTGCAAGCAGGATGACCAAGAAGCCCATGGTGGTTCCTGGTCACATCATACAGATGATTGGAGCAAGCTTTTTCGAAACAAAAATAATCCAGAACAAGTGAGGGGAGCTTACCAAGAAAAATCTGAGTCCATCTAACATATTCAGGCGGAACATATACAGGCGTGTGTATAGGTAAGCAGGTCATAGTAGAGTTAGTGGCAATTAAGTTAAAACCAGACTGGCAGTTACAATGAAAACTTCCAGGCGTGTTTTCACAGGTGTTGGAATCGGCACAGTTGTGTTTTCGGATAGGGTCAGTATTAGTACATTCATTGATATCTGGCCCACGAAAAACAAGCACAAGATGCAACAAGAATGTGAGTGAAACGATTAACACCTAAAATAACAAAGATAAGAGTAAATTAACATGAAGTACCTTGGCAACCAAGATATGGATTCCCATGATAACCATCTTCACATACGCAGACATACCCGGTTTTGGTAGTAGAATTGGAACATTTGCTGTTCTCCCCAATGCATATGCCTCTACCAACTTGCTCGCATGTCTGGTTTCCAATAGACCAATCTAATACCACTGGAAAGTGCGTGACATTCCGCAGATTGTTAAAATCTTCCCCACCATTGAACTCAAACGTCCCATTTTCAACGAGAAAGGCGTAAATGCAATTACTAATATAGGTACGCTCAGAAGTCTTCTGGTAGGTAAACGTATATGGGCTGAAATTGAAACGATTGCTGGCTTCTGGGACGGCGTTCTGACAGCAACCTGCACCGTTACATTCTCTGTTTTCTACTGGGGTAGATTCACATAGTGATGTGCATCCAACTGATGAGTTTTTTTGAGTTCCAAAAGCGGTCAGAAATGCGAAAGTGTTACAACCTATTGCAGTTAGCTTGTTGTTCTCGGAGAGAGTCAAGTTACCAAGGTTAGGACCCCTGAAGTAACTCCAACTAGTGATATTCCCTTGACTATTAAAGCAAGAGAATGATCTAGGAACCATGACGCGTAGCTGGCTGCTGTGAGAAATGCTGACCACTTCAAGATTCTTAAGGAATAGCTTCTCTTCCTTACAAATGAGTTTGAAACTGGGATCGTTGTCATGGTAACAATCTGAAGAAATGCCAAAAGGGTACTCGATTTTGACATTGCCACATGTAGTACTTGGGCAAGGTTGCCCCTTGACCAGCTGCGTATAAGAAAGGCAGAAAATAGCCACCAAGAACAGATCTTGCACCTTCATATTATTTGGTTTCTTTCTCTCCAAACAACTTGTTCCTCTTATACGTTTCTCTTATCTCAGCTATATATGCATCTTATAAGAAAAAAAGCAGGGCTCTTCAAAACATCTGTCTAGATTCTTGGGAGACCCATTCTCAGTTTCCCCTTTACCTTGCTTCGAGAATCTTATAATACTATATAATTCATTGTCCAATTACACAGCCAAGACATTTTCTACTTTAATGTCGATCAAGAGTAAGTCCTTATCAATGTAATACAAGGGGGCGTTGAAGTATGCTTCTTCTGCCATATAATATATCCCAACGGCCAACGTCTACGTTTGCTTCCATTTAACAATTTGTTTTTGTTTGTTTTTTTGAAGGATTAAAAAACCATTACAGTTGGGAAGAATAGGTATGCTTCTGATGACGTTCTTTTAAATAATATAGAATAGAAACCTATTTGGGCTCTCGTCAACTTGAGTCTTTGTCACAGTTACCTTTTTTTGTCAACATTGATTATCGCATCAAAATGACTTCCCGTTTAGTCAATGTTAACAAAAAAAAAAGTTAACTGTGACAAACAGAGCATGTTATGATTAGGAACCGGGTTCCGTTTTCAAGCAACAAAGCTGAACCATAAACACCGAGGCAGACACTAGACTTACTTCCCTTGTGCTGCATGTTCCAACCTTAGGTCAGAACTACGCCGTGCTTGACTTCTTATATATGACCATTGCATCACTAAGTATGCTACAAAATGAAACTTTTCAAGATTTCAACTCCACAGGTCTATGAAGCAGTGAGCCAAAAAAACGTTTACACGGAACCTGTAGAGCCAGAAGTAGAGTTCGATTCAAGTTAAGAGTTTTCAGGATGCTTAAAAGTTGAGAATGAAGAAGTTTTTTCTTTGAATCAACAGAAAGGAAAGAAGATTCCTACCACCAAAAAAGGAAATAAAAACTAGAAAGGAGACGCAAGCATGAGATGGACCAAAAACAGGCAAACACAACAGGCTTTTTTAGTCAGGAACATGTTTACATTCATGTTAAAAGAACAAGTGAGGCCAAATCCTGCAGAAACCTATCAAATTTGGGTTCATGATTCCTAGGACAGATTCAACATCCTCAAACTGAAGAGTCTTCAAAACAAATTAAAGGCAAAACGCAAACCGGTCTGATTCATTGTCTAGTAAAGGAGATATGATCCAAAGAATAAATTGCTTAAGGTTTTCTCTGGATCCAAGTCCATCAGAAAAAGAAAAAGGGAAGAAATTTTAGTTTTCAGTAGGGTTGTTAATCACAGTTTAGTTTAGGAATCTCTTTCATTTGACATAGTTCAAAATAAATTAAGGTTCCATTTGGAAGAAGACACAACATCTCATTGGCAAACACTGGTTACACCCCAGAAAACTGGATTAAGATGTCTACAGCAGAATGATGTTATTAACCTTAACCAGTTGATTACTTCAAGCCATACGGTTTACATGGAAAAAGTGACTGAAAGGATAAATTAAAGCAAACCTTAGAGAGCTGCTTATGCTAACCACTCCTGTGTCACTATATTCTCAGCATCATCATCACTGATGCAATCACAATGATCTCTCACATCAAAGTCTCGAGATCATTTCAATCAAAGCAAGCTTACAACAGCAGAAATGAATTTTCATTTAGCGAAGCTATATACCAATCAAGAGAACTGTCAAGCCAATTCCCTCATAAATCAACACCCAGTTCTCTTTGTTTTAACTCCAATCCCATCCGATCATTCTCAAGTTTCATCCTTTCATTCTCCATCCTCATTCTCTCGAGTTCTTGATCCCTTTTCTTACTAAACCTCTGCCACCTAAATCTCTGTTTCTCCAATTCCAGCAATTCAACTTGGATCTGAAGCTTCTGCTCTTCTAACTGTAGAGTCCGGGACTCCATCCACTGTTTCTGCATCGAAGCTCCTCTCCCACTCTCTACCCCACCTTGATTCACATCACCTTGAGAAAACGGCATCTGAGTTAAATTCCCTTTATTGCATTCCAGAGCATTCCCATGACTCGGATGGTCTCCATCTTCATGGCTATGGCTTTGTCTAATCTTCTTCAAAGCGCCACCACCACCACCACCACCTCCATAATGAATCCCCTACAATCCCCATGTGAATAATGCTGCTCCTCATACTCATCATGTTCATCACCTTCCCCATCATGATCCTCATCATCAAGATCCTCCATATGATGTTTCCTAGCATCCTCATTATTATCATGATCATCCCTATTCCTCAGCGCCAACTGTAAAGAGCGCTGCAGAGCAAGGTCATGAGGCAAATGCAACCTATTCCCATTGTGGTAAGAACACATCTCTTCATAGAAAAGATGTTTAGAACTCATGATCTTCCTAACATCATCCTTCTCTTTATCATTCAAGTATCCAATCGAATCCAAAAGCGCAGGATTCTCAACAACCTGACAAGAAGTTCCCCTACCAAGCATATCATTAAGCTTCTTATACCGCTTATTCAAATCATTGAACTTATCCTCACATTGCTGAGGCGAAACATGATAACCTCTCTCAGCCATAACTTTAGAAACAGACTTCCACTTACCCTTCTTCTGCAAAACAGCAAACTTCCTTCTACTACCACTATCCATAGTCGAGTCATCTCCTATATAAGACACAGCAGTGATCAACAACTTAACCATCTTATCAGTCCACTTAACTCTTTGCCATGGAGATCCTTTAGTTGATGATTTGTTAGCTTCATTATTATGACCATCACCACCACAACCTTCCTCAGTGAAACTCGGCTCATCATCATCACTAACAGAGTTGTTCTTGTCTCTTTCACCTTTGTGTTGCTCAGTCATAGACATGTTCTGGCGATGATGATGATCACAGGTTTGTTGACCTGTAACCATAGTAAAGGGAAGACCTTCATGAAGTGGTCGTGAATTAGGATTGTGTCGATGCTGATTCATGGAATCTTGTTGATGGATTCTCATAGAGCCGCCTTGTAAATCGAATCCACCATAAGAAGAAGAAGCTCCACCACGAACTACACCTCCTTGTGGAAAATTCGTATCCATTGTTTTCCTTAAATTACTTCCTAGTTCATCAGAGAAATCGAAGAGTACATACAGATCTTAAAAGGTCAAGAATCGATTTGAAAAAGGCGTAAACTTTTATCTACTGGATCTTGGGGAAATTGAATTAAAGATGGAGACTTTAGTAATGAGAAAAGCAGAGAGGAATCGAAATGAAGAAGTTAAAGCGGTGGTAACTATTGAGAGAGAGAGAGAGAGAGAGAGAGAGAGATGAGTCAAAAAGGGAAGAGTAACTTACTGAAATAAAGTTTGGAACTTTGTTGTGTTGCTTTCGTCTTCTCCGGTCAGCTTCCTTCCTCAGAGTTTCTCTCTCTCTCTCTCTCTCTCTCTCTAAACGTGAATGTGCCAAAAGGCTCTTTTTTTTTTTTTGTTAAAAGTTTAAATTTTATTTTCACGTCCACATTTCTCGCGAATATTATATAAAAGTTTAGTATTAATGAAATGACAAATTGGTACCTTGTGATTGGACTTTTATGTTGTTGTATGTTGATGATACCTTTACCTTGTGATTGGACTTAATATAGCTAAATTCCACTAACCATGGATTAATCATAATCATGGGGGAGAATTTTTCTTCAAGCTTCTAGATTAATTTGCATTATTATATTAGATGAAATTTATAATCTTTAAGTTAATTTTGTTAGACAGAAAGAGATAAGAAATTTTGATCATATGTAGTTTTGTTTATGTTTGTATGGAGCTAAATTTGCTTTTAATTATGGTAATCTATGATTAGTTAATTGAATGAGATACGCTTTTACTGTATTTGCATTTTACAAGTTGATTGATAAAAGGGAACTATATATGATGATTGATAAAAGGGAACTATATAAAGCGAGCATATGGCCTCAGGCCCAATATTCTAGAGCCCAAAGAAAACATCTTTATACTTCTTTAGAAATCAACGGTGGTGATTGCGTGAGGTCAGAAAGAGAGAGATCGGCGCGTCGGCTGTTTCATTCTTTCTACTTCTTCGCAATTTCAAAACCCTCCGAGGAATTTACCATCAAAAAAATGTCCGTCGAGGAAGATGCCACCGTTAGGGAGCCATTGGATCTGATTCGTTTGAGTATCGAAGAGAGAATCTATGTCAAGCTCCGATCTGACCGTGAGCTCCGCGGCAAGCTTCACGTTCGTTTTCTTTTTACAACTTTTCTCGTTTTCTCTGTCCACTCGGATTCCAGATTTGATCTTGATTTCGGTTTGAAGATTCTCAGTAGCTAACTTTGTATTTTGTGTGTGTGTGCAGGCTTTTGATCAGCATTTGAATATGATTCTGGGTGATGTTGAAGAGGTTATTACGACTGTTGAAATCGACGACGAGACTTACGAAGAGATTGTTCGGGTATGTTAATGTGATTTTCTAAGCTCAAACAAAATTAATCTCTTTGTCTTAGGCTTGTGGATTGGTTGGATGATGTGTATAGGGTTCTAGAGTTTCACCTTTCACAGTATCTCTATTATACCTTTGTCATTGTTTGAGTTCAAAACTGATTTTAACACATAGAGTCTTCATAACTTCATTAGCTCTTTAGTAACTCTTACTTAGTTTCTCAAACTTGAAACAAAGGTTGATGTTTTAGCTTATGATTAGACTTGCGTACTTACTATGCTCTTTGATTCGAAAATGAGATGATGGATCGATTTTAACGAAGTACAATAATATGATCTTTCTGCTGATGGAATTTGCTTTTGTCAGACTACGAAGCGAACGCTTCCATTTCTATTCGTGAGGGGAGATGGAGTGATATTGGTGTCGCCGCCTTTGAGGACAACCTAAATGTTCTTTTAGTACCGGGATCTGAGTGAACAAATTTGGAGCCGAGTAGAAGCACTTTTTTCTGATTACTTAGCTCTTGAATTGTAATTGTGTGGTTTGTTTTCTTTGTTGGCAAACATCTAAACCGAATGTAGCAGAGATATCGTATTCGGATTCTGGTAACGAGCGCTTCGTTATTGTCAACTTTCTTACCGTATGTGATCGGTTTTAGTTTTAAATCTGATACATGGTTCAGGAGGATGAAAACACAAACAAGATAGATTTCATGAGAAAAGTTAATGTTGTAAACATGTAAATTTACAGTGAAAACAAGATTAGTGATGTTTTCTCTTTTTTTTAGCAAAAAAAAAGATTAGTGATGTATAATCAATTAGAACGAATACAGTATTGAGAAAAACTTGTCATGATCACCAACGCGCTCTAGAGTAAGAAAGAGAAGTTCTTATCTTCGCCTTGGTCTGCCTTGAACCGGAGAACCCACTGACTGTGGCTCTCTATAGTTTCTGCTCGGAGAATCCATCGATGTTCTGGAGTAGGCATCTGGCGGCATTGGATCCAACGGGATGGTCTCAACGAAACATGCACTGTTCAAACGGGTTTTCTCTAGCTCCAGTTGAAGCATTCCGCTTGTGCATTGCTGTGCAAGAGCCTAAAGCAGCAACAGTAACCGTTTTTAGCTGAATCTGTAAGCGGTTTTTAAGTATTGAAGATGGTAAATATCAAGTGGTGGTCAATGAGAAATGTTCTTACAAGGAGATCATCTGGAGCTACGGATGATTGTTTGTCATCTGAAATTGCATCTTCACTGCCACGTGTTGGTTTTCGTTGATGCCTTCCCGGGCTGTTCTCCACTGACTCGCTTATACTCTCTGTAGCTTTCTCCAACACAGCTCCTTGCAGAGACTTAAGTGACTCGGTTGCATCGACCGTCAAATATGGGTTCAGTATAGTCTCAAAGTACTCGAGCTGCATCATAGTTTGTAAAATCAGATACGCATCATAACTAGTTTACGTATTAACCCATTCACTCAAATAAAGTTGAGAAGACCAACAAGTTTTATTTACCTCAAGCATCAGTTGGCAGAAACCATTTGCATCTATTGAGCTCAGGTCGTCAGATCTGTTTTCTTCCAGAAGACTGAGAAAAGTATCAATCAGACCTTCGACCAAAGTACCAAGAATTTTGTCCAGGAGTGGTTTGGCACCCGCAAATACCTGTAAATTATTGTTCTTAGTATAAGTTTAACTGGTTCAGCACTAGGATTTTTCAAGTGTGATGCTTAGAAGTAATTGTTATAGAAATTCGAATGTCTAACTCTCTTGGTAGGATGAAGCGACGGTATTACCTCTGCATGGACAGCAACCAGAGTGTGTAACAGCTCAACAGCATTATCTCGTATGCCCTGAAGAAAGGTTTAGTTATCGTTTCTTCAGAAAATAGGGTAAAGTATTTTTTCACTGTTTATTCTAAGGAACAAGAAAGTCACAGCTGAGAGTGAATTTCCAACTTACTTTTACCGGAGGTGCCGCACCCCACTGAATACCAGAGTCCAGCAAATAATTTGTTGCAGCGGTTCTGATCAAGTTTGCCTGGGTACAAGACATATAGATGCAAAAGGAAAGGATTTAGAAAAATAACATTCCTTTTTCTGTTGTTCAATAGAACTGCATCATTTCTTTAACACACAGCGCCAGCATTAGTAAAAACTAACTTAGGCGATTAGGCATTACCTTAGCAAAAGTGTAATGTTCAAGGACCTTCTCTCCAAGACCAGAGAAAGACATCATTAGATCTTGAAGATCACTATTGTCGTCATCAACTCCCCTGGAAGATATAAGAGACGAATGGGATTAGCCATTTAACTATAATACCATATAAAATTTCTCACTGACATTCAAACTTTTGATTATAAAATTAGGACATTGGAACTGACGATCGTGGTTGAGACTTGAGACAATAAGCATGAATAAGTTTGTCCAACTTCTCTACCGGTTAGAGCAGAGATAGGAAAATGCTGATGTTAAAAAAGCACCAATGAAGTTTAATTAGAAAGAGACCCACCTCGACTGTGACCAAGTATATTTGTACTTGTTGTAAAGCTCAGAGGCAAGTTCGTCTTTGCAATAACCTATATTACTTAAGATCATCAGCAACTGCCTGTGAGGATCAACGACAGTTTCAGGACCATTGACTGATGGTTCTTCCCGGTGGTCGTTGGGATATCCATTTTGCCAACTCTCTCGCTTTGAGGTGCATTGAGAAAGGTCAGCACCAATTTGCTCTAAGTGAGCTAAATATATGGAAAAAGCATATCAACATAACCATCGTCATTTCTTTTTGTCTGCACACAATGTGTGGGCATCGGTAAACATGTATTATCACGAAATTTTGGTGTAAAAGGCTTACCAGCAAAATCCAGAAAGCAGTTCAAAAAGGCAAGTCTAACAGATATCAGGATTTCCTCAATATGGGCAATCATATCTTCTGATGTAGCAACTTCACCTTTTAAAGATAGAATCATCCTGGAGTAAACATAGTATGCAGAAATCAGCAGCCATATAAGGCAACACCTCATGAGATAGCTTGTATCATATTCTCCACTTGTACACTAGTCATATGAGTATAATTTGTGATTATAGTACGGACAACCAAAATCATAAAAATGGCAATTTGGTAACTATCATTTTGTTCTCTAACTAGAGAGAGAGAGACATAAGTAGAGTACTGTCTAGCTAGCATCATAGATACAAAGACTCTTACAAAGTAATAGAAAAATGTTGTAACTATTAAAGTACATAAGTTTAAGTATTTGGATATATACATGAAAGTTTGAAAAAAAAAGGATATATACATATAACTGCAAGATGCTAGAAACTTACAGATTAATTTGTTCCATCCCAGAGATGATAACTGAACGGAATGCAAGGGCAGGTAAGAGATGGAATATGGAGATCTATTCCTTTCAAGAATAGAAACTGGGATCCACGTCTCTTCCTTTGATATTCCTTCTGTAGACGCCTCATCCAAGAGCAAAGCCTTTGGATGTATATTTTAGTGATTTCCACTTTAACTTTTCTTAGTGCCATGACTGCCAGAACCAAAACGTGTATACATAATCTCAGTATATTTTAGCAAAACAACAAGCTCAAGCTTCAGAAGAGATTCAAATACCAGCACTATGGGGAGCTGACTCTTTGGCCTCAAAAGCTTGGCATGCTTTTGATACTTCGTTGATGGCATCACTCATATATGGGTGGAGAATGTATGATTCGTCAAAATCATGAAATGTGATTTGCACCTTTACAATCATAATCAGGGGAAAAGTATTAGAAGTAATGAATGAAAACAGATGACAGGTTCATCTTTCCAGTATGGCAGAGAAAAGCTATGACAACATCAGTTAACAGAAAAGGAGATGACCTTTTCTTCATAAACAGAAATGGTATTGCGTATCATCCCAGCAACTTCTTCCAAAGAATGACTTATATACCTCACCTCTTCCACCTTCTCCTCAGCTTTACTGATATCATTAACTTGGGAAGACTGAATTTGTAGAAATCAAATCAAAGTAAAGATTTAGCTCCATTTGAATAAAGAAAGAAATAGACACTGCCCTCAGCATACAAAATTGTAATACAAAGTTAATATATTGCAGGAGCAGAGCACATAGGAGTATCATATACCTTGGCAAATTTCCCACTGAAAATAGAAAGAGCTGTTTTCCAAAATGCAGGGAGATGATATGCGATTACAGCAGTCAATCTTTTGATATATCTTCCCCTCAAAGCATCATGTTCTTTTCCTGCCGACTCTACTGATGGTAGGTCAACTTGAACTTGATTATCTTCAATAGAAGACGTGTCATCTGACTGAAGGATTGAAGAAAATACAAATTGTTATCATCTTTAAACCTGAATCTTGCATATATTGCAGTTATACAGCTGCCTTCACAGTTGAACTCACAAGTTGAACACCATTTTGTTGAATTTGTCGCCACTTCGCGTCAGAGAGAGCTCTCTCATGCACCTGGTTGCGTAAAATTCCCATCCTTGCTTCATGATCAAATGTACACTTTTCAAGCAGTCCATGGATCCTATGGTTCTGATAAAAGAGAGAACCAATCCAGAAAACTTTAGATACATTCTTTAACCAAAAGTCTGAGAAACTGTATGTGACTTGTGTTTCTAAAGAGGTGCCAAGTAAGACCACAAATATGAAGGGAAAGAGATGCAAAATAGCAGAGGCTAAGAGAGCCAGGATATTAAAAGAAAAACTAGCAGGAAACCAAACACTACTCAGCACTAACTTAGGAAAGCGGTAGTGAAAAGAGTAACAACGTCTAATACACTAACCTGAACATTTAAGTAATGCCAAACAGGATCTGATTCGGGCTCCAGCTCCAGCAAAAGCCTCACAGTGTTTTCCAGCTAAATTAAGCAAAAAAGTTTTAGCATCCAGCAGAAGAAGAAAATAGAGAGACAAGATACATAAATGTCTTGTATAAATATTAATTTGGTGACTCATAATCTTACAAAAGGGAAACATGAAAACTTGTATTGTACACTTGATAGCGATCTTATAAAAAAAAGCACCAGGATCCTTAACTTTTTTGAATGAAAGATGGAATGTACATTCCATTAGTGCTTCACATTATAATAGAAGTAGTAATAGTGAACTCACACTCGTAAAATCTATTTTGGATCTTCCATAGACCTGTAAAGGGTGCATTTAAAATCCTGCATCACTTTCTCAACCTCCTCGAGTACACGCTTGAGTATATTGACCTGTAAGCAACGTGTTACTCTATGCTTTCACGAGCAGCGTAATGCAAGTGAATAATAATTTAAGAGTTTGATCAATGGGGAAGGCATACATGAGAAGGGAGAGCAATAGACTTCGCCTTCTTGTATTCCCGAACAGCCAAATCATACTCGCCTTTGCTAATACTGCTACGAATTATACTGGGTAAGTTGAAGAGTGTACGGAATCTCTGAAGCATTCCTTGTACAGACCTGATCTTCTCAGCTTGGGCCTACGAATAATGGCGAAAAAGTCTTAAGCAGATAACAAGAGGCTAGGAAAACACCAAAAAAATATAGTATGTGACCATACCAACCTGTCTCTCAAAAAGTGGTTCAAAAGCACGACTAGCTCGTGATGTCACACTCTTCATACAATTAAACAAATGAGTAGTTCCCGATCCGTCAGGGTCATCTTCGATCCGTTTCAGTTTTGATTCAATATCTTTAAAGAAAGGTAGTAGACTTCACATCGACAAGAGA
The DNA here is from genome assembly GCA_023657505.1 of Camelina hispida. NCBI lineage: Eukaryota > Viridiplantae > Streptophyta > Magnoliopsida > Brassicales > Brassicaceae > Camelina > Camelina hispida. The sequence continues at coordinate 10,646,850 of CP094631.1, read as the reverse complement.
TAAGATTAAAGTAAATATATGCCAAACCAATTGAGTACAATAATACATACCATCAATTGTTGTTTTACACGAGACAAAGCAGTCAAAATTATCCTTCACCAGTTGTTTCCTTTGTAGATTACGACCCTTTAAGTCACTTTTAGAGCAAGGGCGCCAGATTCCAAGTCCGCTGCACTTGTCTCTTGGTGAATGCGAGAAAAAATAGCTTGGGATCGAAATAGTCAGAAGTATACACCAACTTTTCTGCAAATTCTCATACGAGTCAAATTCTAAAAAAACCAGAAGTTGTACATCGAGTAAGCGACAGAAAATTCAAGTCTGGTGTAAGAGCTAATAATCAACCTCAAGTTGTAAGTATGGTCATGAAGAAATACATACCCCGAAGTGCATTATCCACTTTCTCAGCTTTGGAAAGACTTTCTGATGACTCAGTGATTAATCTCAAAGTCTTGTTATCTATTATCCTAAGAAGTACACAAAACGCCATATCATGTTCTCAGAGGTAGAATAGACTATCTGATTGACTTTCAAGGTGAGCAAAACAAATGGAAGATAGTAGTTAGTACCCTAAATTTAATGGATCAATGCATTCCATGCCACGAGGAAATGATTGCAAACTGGTAAGAACCGCCTTCTTGCCTCCAGATACGTTCCGCTCAAGCTTTTGAGTCAGGGGTGCTGCTGTTCTTGACTCCCGCATATCACGAACCCTGCGGGCAAGCTGCCAAGTGTCATCAGCATTTAAGTGAAATGTTCATATTTCCAACTAAATCTGCGTGATGCCATGATTCTAATTTAACTAATGGCCTTATGTTGACTGTTTCACATTCAATTCTGCACATTGAATCCTTTCCAAAGATCTCAAAACTATTCCACGAACAGAATATAGAAGTCACACAACTGAACTTTTTTTTCAATTTCAAATCCTACACTCAAATCAACCAAGCTACGATTACTTATGAGTTATGACTACTTCAAATCAAAATAATGCAGCAAACACAACAACAACCAAAAGAGAAGTCAAATTCTGAGTTTGAAATTAATCATTTCCAAACAAGATAGATACCACCGTACCTCAGCTTCATCCACTCGTTTCCAGCAATCAGGCTCCACTCCATCCCAAGCTCCATTATCTTCCTTCCGCGCTCTCCCTCTCTCCTTACCACTTCCGCCTCTTCCTTTACCTCCACCACCACCGTCTCTTCCCGGATCATTCCCCACATCCTCATCCCCGCTCGAAATGCTAAGCAATTCAACCTCCGATTCATCATCCTCATCCATCGACGGCTTCCTCGCCGCCTTCCCACCTCCAGCAGACTTCCTAGGCGGAGGAGCAGCCGCCGTCTTCTGTTTCCGTGGCTGCTGCACTAAATTCGCGACGGGCTTACGAGAAGCAGCGGAAGAAGGCTTCTGATATGTAAGATCTCTTTGAGATTGCTCCTTCAACGCCATCTGAAGCAGCTCATCTTCGTCAAAATCGTCGCTATCGCTCGACATTGTTATCTCCTGGAAATCAAATCAGATGATCCTCGTCTCTTTCTCTTCCTCCCTTTGAGCTAGATAGAGATCTGTGCAGTTCTAATTTGAATTTTTTTCTTTTGTGACTTTTTCCGTGTGGCGAATTTTTCTTCTCTTTTATTTTAATTCATTTATTTGATATTTTTTACTTTTCCAAGAAACGGTGTCGTTTTGGCTATTTTAACCCTAAAACTAAAATCGTTTCTGTAACTTCGATCGGAATCTATAAATACGCAACAGAACCCAAAAGAAGTTTACGAAACCCTAGAATT